>RJWM01034438.1:0-19699 GCA_004363535.1 Dasyprocta punctata | reverse complement strand
GCATGGTATGGAGAACTTCCTTACACTTATTCAAGAGTCACTATGGAACCAAATCCTCACGTATGTTGAAATATTGTCCTTGGTGCGGTTTTATAGATGATAACAGTGTCAAGTACTGTAAACTAGGACCGGGGATATAGCTCAGCAGCACGTTGCCTGCCTGGCAAGCACAAGGTACTGAGTTTGATTGCCAGTACCCCCCAAAAAAAGTACTATAAACTAACAGTAAGACCTGGTGGGGTACTTGATGGTTCCTAGTTCAAAATAATCCTCAGCGCTCAAGCACTGAGGTTTTGTGCTTGTCACCCTTCAGGTCTTTGATCCATAGATGAACTCAGAGCAAAAGAGAACGCTGAAACTAGAGTCCAGGATTTTGGAAACGCGACTGTTTTTTCTGATACTTCCCTTTCCGAGCTTTTCTGTCCCTGACCTTTCAGTGCACTCCGTGGTACTCACTGATTCACTGTGCATCTACATCCTTATGGCTCGCCCGTAAGCAGGAGGTCAGAATGTTTCTATTTCTGAGGCGCTTTTACTATTTGTCCCCCCACCCCCAATGTTCATTTTATGGCTCTATTTCTCAGACTTGAGCTTATTACCACTTAGTTTGTCTCTACTGCTTCTTTTGTTTTTAAAAATTTCCATGACAGTAGACAAGGATATTTTAGTGTTCAAATTAAGCTTGTCCAGAAAATGGAGTTGAGGTCCAAGAAATAGCTCCCTGTTTAGTTCCTGGAATCTTGCCTTTGGCAAATAATGCCATGCTCTATGGAAAGAGACTTTGAAGAAAATGGAGTTTTGCTTAGGGCATTTGGATACAGAAACACAACATGTTTTAGAGCTTCTAGTAATACGTGAGCACAAACTACCTCTTTACTAAAATGCGCAGGGATAAAACATTGCCTGGGAGCATGTGGCTTTTTCATATAAGGACAAATGCTTTGGTTTCTAGGGCTGCATTTACTGTGTGACCTGGGGAAGTGCTGAGACCCTTTGTATCTGAAGTTGATTTGGAAACAGAATTGCACTCAGCCAGTTCAGTGTAGACTACTGCCTTGTTCCTGTCAGATTTAATTTACCTTCCTGTCCACAGTCCTGGCAGAGAGGTTGAGGATAAACTAGGCCGTGGGAAAGAAGTTCTTTTCCATTCATTCTAGTTCATCTCCTGGAAAGATTGCTCTCCTTCGGCACGGTTGACTTTGGGGTTGGCTAAATCCGTTGTGGGGCCGTCCTGTGTGCTGTGGGATTCTCAGCAGTTCCACGGCCTCTGCATGCTAGAGCTGGAAGCACCTTTCACAGTCACAGCAGCCAAATGTGACTGCAGACCCTGCCCCTTGTCTGCTGAGGGCACAGTTGTCCCCTGTTAAAAACTATCATTTAACAGTAAATGAAAGTCACAGAATTTGCTGAGTAGAGTACGTTCTTACCTGTCTTTCATTTGGGGAACATTTGATTACTCTTCAAAAGAATCTTTTTCTTCATTCTTTCTTACTTATTTTTTTATTTATTTGCAGTTTTGGGGATTGAAACCTGGCCTGAGCCACATCCCTAGCCGTTTTTAATTTTATTACAAGATAGGGTCTTGCTAAATCTTTACCTGAGCTGGGCCTGAACTTGTGATCCTTCTGCCTCAGCCTCCCAGAGTCTGGCATTACAGGTGTGTGTGACCTCACTTGGCAAGAATTTTTTATGATGTGCTATTTTTCAATCATGTAATATGTACTTATTAATAAAAATTTAGAAACTGCAAACATAAAGCTATTAATATTTTGGGTAATTCTTTTACCTGATATTTTAGTTCTGATGATTTTTAGTTTAGGCAAAGATATGTAGAGCTTTTTTCCCCTAAAAATAAAATAATGTATAGTATGTTTTGCTTAACTGCATATCATTACCATGCCTTAGTATTACTAAATATCTTCTATAATATTATAATAGTTGTGTAGTATCCCATAATGTACATGTATCATAATTTATTCAAGGAAGCCCCTTTTGTTAAGTTTTTCAAATTAAAATTCTTTAATTTGGAGTTTGTATGTTACTGATAGATTAGTTCATTTATATACTATCTTCAACAAAATAAAGATTTTAAAAGGAGGATTCACTAATGTGTTTGTATGTACATTGGGAGTACTTGCTTAATTTTAAAATTGTTTGCCAGAAAAACAAAAACAAAAACAAAAACAAAAAAAAAACCAGCCAGGTGTGGTGGCGCACGCCTTTAATCCCAGCACTCGGGAAGCTGAAGAAGGAGGAGCGTTGTGAGTTTGAGGCCAGCTTGTGCTACAACGCAAGCACAAGGCCGGCCTGAGCTACATAGTGCGACCCTGCCTCAAAAAACCAGGGCCAGGGGTTTGGCTCAGTGGCTTAAGCACCTGCCCTGGCAGGTGCGAGGTTGTGAGTTCGGTCCCCAGTGCTGCAAAAAAAAAAAAAACAAAACATTGTTTGGTAGGCATGGTGGTACACACCTGTATTCCTAGCTACTCAGGAGGCCGAGGCAGGAGAATCACAAGTTCGAGCCCACCCTGGACAATTTAGTGATTTAGTGAAACTGTCTCAAAATAAATAAAAAGAACTGGGGATATAGGTCAGTGAGAAGGCCCTGGATTAAAAACAAAAACAGAAGTTATTGCCTTAAGCTTAGTATCCCATAGACCAGAACCAGGCTCAATCATAGATTTTTAAAACATGTTTCAGTTTTTGTTAAAATTATATCTTATATGAACTCAATATACAGTCTAGAGCAGATCTTTGATGGCTGTGAGTGCCAGCAGCGTGACCTCCCCTTCTCCTGGCACAGGCCTCAGTAGTCCCTGGGACTCTAGAAACCCTCTTTGAGATCTTCAACTTTGGTGATTGATTTTTTTTCTCATACGCTTCCTCAAATGTCTTTTAAGGATAGAATATCTTCACTGAACAGAGATGACGCCGGATTTTAATTTAGACATCCAGTTCTGAAGAATCTATATAGAGTATTGGTTAGAGAGTCTAAATTAATCCTCTAGATCATTATCCCCTTTTTTCTTTTCTCCGGTTCACTACCAAAAATAACTAAGAAAAAATACATACCCACTTAGAATGCAAACACGATGTTATCACAGCGCTCAGCCCCTGAGCAAGTCAGGGAAGTGCTAATTAGATTCTCAGTCACACAGTGGAGAAGCTACCTTCCTCCTTTACCTTTTTGTCAAGTGTGTAAACCTAGTTCTGATCTTGCGCTCCATGAAGATACATTTAAAGCTGTAAAACAAATAACAAATGCAGCCTGCTGACATTATTATTGGAGCTTTCATTTTGGAATTTGTCTTCTTCAAGATAGGTTAGTTTAATAACATTTTTGTTTTATTAATCTTGTTTGTTGTTGTCCTTGTTTATTTTTTAAAATCTGCTTGGAAGGTAGCACTGATCCCCACCAGGAGGCTCAGCTTTGACCGCGGTGAACATGTGCATGTGTGCTTCCCTGGCACTCTTCCCTGACAGGGGCTGTACTAGAAAATATTAAGCTCTCCTTTGCCGCCCATCAGCCCACCACTACGAAACACAGAACACAGGCATCTGAGCAGGTCACCAAAGTACTCATTCTCAGTACTATCACCTCTGGGGCCTGCGGCGTGTGTGTGTGTGTGTGTGTGTGTGTGTGTCCCTGCAATTGGTTTCCATAGTACTGAGTAGGTGACATTTTCACTGTGTTGAATTTGCACCGATGATGCAGAAGTGCGAATGGATAAAACTGGTGGCATTTTAGCAGGAATCCAGGCACTGTCACAAGTCTGAGCCAGCAGTCATTGTGTTCTTCACCACCGTACACTTGCAGTGTAAAAAAATAAAAACGCTAATTTCACTTAAGAACGTCCCCTGAGAAAGCAGTAAACATTATTAGTTTTATTAAATCTTTCCTTTGAGTGTGTGTCTTCTTAATACTTTGTTTAATGAAATTGAAAGTGTGCATAGCGCACCTCTGCGGCAAGCCAGAGTGCGGCTGTCAGGGCTGAAAGCTAGGCCAGCGACTTTTCGTCACTGTTTTTGCTTAGAACAGCTGGCCAATTGGTTACTTGGACCTGAGTGTTGGGCAGATGTTTTTCATGAATGGAGTTGTATCACTTCAAGGAAAACGGTGGATTGGATTTGTTACTGATGATAAAATTGTTTTCAGATACTTCAAGGAAAACAACATATTTCTTTAACAGATTGAATGCAATAGATATAAACATCAGCTCTTAAGTCAGACATTTAAAAAGTTGTAAGACAGTGCTTTTTCCATCAACTTTGAATACTAGAAATTAGTTATTTTTCAGAAAGGGACATTTACGTTAACATATAGTAGGGTTGTTATTGCATTTTAGATGAGTTAACCAATAGTTTACATTTTTTCAGCCTTAATTTTTAGTATAGAAGCGATCTATAGCTATAATCCCGATACACAAAAGTCCTTGGAGGTCCTCAGTAATTTTAGTTGTGTAAGGTTTGAAAATGAGTGTCCCAAAGTATTTGTAAAGCACTTGAAAGAGTTCGGGTAAGACAGAATTCTAGCAAGAACAAAATGAGTAATGCCGATAGCTCCCAGGTACAACCAGAGGTCAAAGGTCACAGCTTCCTGTAGTATACATGGCCAGGCGTTTATGAACACAAAGTACTTCAGTAGATGGGGAGCTCTGTACATGGGCTGTGGACTCAGAGTCTTCTGTAGTTTCCACCCCTTATATGTTAAGAACATTTGTTGGAAAAGACTGTTTTTTCCCGGCAGGTTCTGTCTTTAGAAAGTTGGCCACTTGAAGGATTAAATGTCTTTTTTAAAAAGCAGTTCTCCAGGGGTTGTGGACATAACTCGGTGGTAGAGCTCTTGCCCAGTATGTGTGAAGCCCTGATTTCTGTCCCCAGCACCTCAGACAAAACCAGTTCACCACCAAAGTTTAAAATAGGAGTCGAATGGAGGGGCACTAGCAGGAAAGTTCTTTCAGACTTAATTCTGTCCACAAACCACATGAAGCCACACATCAGCTTCCCTGCTCTGCTTACCACCTTAGCAGCTTCCCAGGGTGACTGTCCTGATGTATTAATGACTTCTTCCACGTGAGGGCCATGTGTTTACAGGAAAGAGATGAGATGAGTAGACAGGCCTGGGTCCTCTTGACATTGCTCTACCAGGTTTAGTAGTCTTTTCCAATGACAGAGGTTAATGGCTTCAAAACAGAAATGGTGGGAGGGAATAACACTTTCTGCCTTCTGTTCATTGCATTCTAAGTGATTCCCTTATTCTGCGCCCCATTTATAACTTCACTGATTTCGCCTTCTCTTTCTGCTTCCGTGCGGCTGCCACTGTGTGTCCCTCGTAACTGCCTCTGCCCTTTCTCGGCCTGTTGACCGCAGTGGCACCCCGTGCTGCACGAGCTGAAGCACCGCATCGAGGAGAACACCGGCCACACCTTTAACTCCTTACTCTGCAATCTCTACCGCAACGAGAAGGACGGCGTGGACTGGCACAGCGATGACGAGCCCGCGCTGGGGAGGTGGCCCATCATTGCTTCGCTCAGCTTTGGCGCCACGCGCACGTTCGAGATGAGGAAGAAACCCCCACCTGTGAGTATTCTCTTTGTCCCTGTGCACACCTTGCTTCCTATTGGTCTGCGAAGAAAGCAGAGCTCCTAAAAGCTCCTATTTGCAGGCACAGAGGACAAGAGCTTGTGTGCTGCTAATGAAACATTTTTAGCTGATTGCATGCCCCCGTCATGCACTGTTTGGCTCCCAAAGTGCCCATTCGTGCACTGACTTAGCCAATAGGAATTGCCTGCCCTGTGCCACAGGCAGGGGCTCGTTTCCACTGGTGGAAAGGGCAGACACAGTCTCTGCCCTCCTGGAGGGACACCTGTGGGGGAGACAGAGGTTGCTAGTTAATCCCAGTGACTACAGCTGTGGCTGATGCTTAGGGAGGGGTCGCACAAGGAAGAGGAACCATGGAAGGAGAGGAACAAGCCTCAGGAAAAAGGCCTCCAAAGAAGAAGCAGTCTTCCATTGTAAGTGCTCTCCATGGGAGCATGGCCCCCTTTCTGTGAGGGGACATGCCAGGGAGCTGTTCCTTCTTAACCTTCTAAAGACAGATGGACCTAAGGCTCCTTCAGAGAGGAAACTCTATTGGCTCAGTGGCTTAAGTGCCTGTGTGGCAGGTGCAAGGCTGTGAGTTCGATCCCCGGTGCTACACACACACACAAAAAAGAGGAAACTCCAGCAAGGTCAGCAGAGGTGACAGTCTATCCAAGTTCAGGTGGAAAGGCTGCCACTAAATTGTGTAATGATTTTGAGTCTTCATCCCAGCTCTTACACTAGCTTACATGACATGTGAGGTATACTGAGACTTACTTTTTTTACTATGTCTCTCATTTCTTTTTAGTTCTGGGGATCAAGCCCAAGGTCTCCTGCATGCTAAGCACACACTCTACCCCTGAGCTAGTCACCCAGCCCTAATTGTTTTAATCAACACTGTGGAACCTTCAGATGGGAAAGATGGGTAATAGAAACACCTGAGAAAAGAGCAGATTATCCACAAGATTATCTTATTTGCAGGCTTTGGGTCTTTTTTCCAACCAAGGCTCCTAATTAGTCAGCTTGTATCATTAAACCAGATTCGATCAGTGTGGAAGTCCAGCCGGCTGTTTTATGGATATGACCTAATTCGGGCCACATCATTATTAGTCAGTGCTTGTGTCTGTTTTTCATCAGATACACTTCTCCGAGAATGCAATTAATGGACCCAGGCTGCTTCCCAGAGGCCTATTTGGTTTTCCAGGCATGGTAGTTAGAAACATATTGAGTTATTTTGCATATATGCCATTAAGCACTGTTTGCCGGTATCATTTCCATTGATTAGGTTTCCTTTGCTCTTGTTTACACAGAAACTTTGGTCATTGTTGTTAGGGAATTGTCAGTTGCCAGTGTCTTATTAAGTTAACTTGCTCCCTGAGCACTGTAACTTTCCCAGGGCCCTTGGCGGGCAGCCTGCTCATGTACTGAGGGGTACAACTTGGGAGTCAGACCACCCAACCTTTGCTCTATTATTTTTAGTTATGGTGCTCTCATACACCGGCACTCAGTCATTAAATCCCAAGTTCACACATGTGCAGAATTCACCTCGCCCTTAGTAAAGACTCCTGCTTTTGCAGTGCAGAAACATCACATATCTCGTTATTTATGCTCAGACCTCCTGCTCAAGCCAGCATGAGGAACATCTGCTCGCTGCCAGGTGTGGTTCTGGAGCTGGGGCTGCAGCTGTGCATAACAAAGCTGAAGCCCCCTTTCTCCCGCTGGACCCTAGCTACACATGCTGGTGCCTTGCACTCCTCCCAAAGTTCTCTTTCCAGGTCCTGATTGGCACACCACCTATATGATATGTTGCCTTCCGTGTAATCATGCTCTTTAGTTCTTCACAGTTGTTTTGTTTGTTGCTAAGTATTTAAGTCTTGTTACGGTTTCTTTACATACATATATTCAGCACCACCACCCCTTCTGGAAAAAAAAAAAAACAAAGAATAGGGGAGCCTATTTATAAAATGAAACTTAAAATTCCCAAAATATGCTTTCTTGGTAGTTAGTTTTACAATACAAGCAGTTTCCAACTACTAAACATAAACAGTGTTCAGTTGCCCAGAAATACCCCATTCCTCCCTGTTCCAGGAAGCAGGAGCTCTTGGTTTGCTCATATAAAAACCTAATTCTTGTGGTACACACACCTGGATGGTCACGTGTTTGAGGCCAGCCTAGGCAACTTAGTGAGCTGCTGTCTCAAAATAAATAAAAAAGCTCCATGTAAAAACTCTGGGTTCAATCCTCAGGATCTGCAAAACAAAACAAAACAAAACCAACCTCGTTCTTAGTGCTGTATTTCAGTTATATTGTAGGTTAATGCAGGGACACAGAACATACAGAATTCTGGATTTGGTTTGGTTTTGTTTTCATGTGCAGCATGCTTTCTGTAGGCACCTGTTTGGAACAAAATCTGTGTTGTAGCCTTTTCAGGCTGCTTTGATGAACATAGTGGAAGCACAGGCCACGATATACTTAACCTGGTCAGGCCTGCCATGGCCCACCAGCAGCGGGAAGGCTGGACCGTAGCTAGGGAAGCTGATTTGATGAAAATCTAGGTCTGATAAGTCAGGACATTTGTTTGCGGTATTAAAAAGTTGGCTGAGGAAATGGGCTTGGGAAGAAATATGAATATGTCAGTACCACAAGCTCTTGGCTCTAAAGTTTTGGCTTCTGGCCTCGTAGTAACCATGATTGAATTTGATGCATTTTTTTGTATGTCTTGTCAATTCTGACTTTTGTTAAAGATGAGGAAATTGAATGGCAACATGTTTCAAATAGTAATCACACATTAATGAATACAGCTTAGAAGTTCCATTCTTGGGTAAACAGGACATAAGTTTAAACTTCTGAAAAGACTCCTTCAGGTTTCATTGCCAGATTCCAAAGATCTGGGGTTCTCCAAATGTAACTAAACTAGCAGTGCAGAAGCCTTCCGTTGACAGCCATGGAAACATTTCTTGGGGTAGACATCTTTATCTTACTGTAAACAGTGCTTTTTCTGGAGGATGACAGGAGAGAGTTATGGCAAATCTTTGTCAACTTTTTCTAAACTCTGAGAATGTGACTCATGATTCATACAACCTAAAGTAAAAGTATAAATTAAAAAGCATAAATTAGGTTAATCTTCTGTGTGGGATTTGTAGGAGTCTGTGACTCTTAGATCTGTATTTCAGAATGCCACTATAGACTGCAATTTTCATGTCTGTCAACAAGACGTTTGAGGTATGTTAAAGGTTGTGGGAGGGAATCCTTGAAACTCTTTGCTTTCACCTATCAGATGAGCTGCTAAGACATGCGTGGGGTCACAGTGTCTCATCTGATGCAGCCAGAAGTCATGAGATTTCCTGCCCTTCATGCAAATACACAGTTCTGAGGCCAAAGCATTTGTTTTAGACTACTTCCAAAGAGAAATAGTCTTAATATTTTTTCTTTTAATTCAGAGTCCCCCTCACCCTGCAGCGGTAGTCTGTTTGGCATCCTGGTGCCTCAAGCAGATCTCTGTAACCACTGATCTTCTGAGAGCTGCCCAGCCCTGCACACTGCATTCCTCACAGTGCCCCCTTCACTGTGAGGAGACCATTGTTTCCTAAGCAGTGCTCCTCTGATCCATGGTATGGGCAGCCAGTCTCCAGCGTACCTCACCCTGGGATTAAACGTTACACTGCTTCAAGGTGCTGATTCTTTTTCCATTGTTCTCTAGTCCAAGTCTGTCCACTCTGGCTCATTCATTTTGATTTTAGAGTAAACTACCATCTCCTGTAATGATCCTAAGGTACTGTACTTGGAGGCATAAATGACCTGTTTGGTCTCATTCGTCCATTCAGCCCATCTGTTTTGTGTAGGTCATATCAGAGGTTGAGTGAAGAGCACCATACCTATATCCTGGCCAGTGCTAGGCCATCCCGTCTGAAGCCCAAGGTGAAGCTTACCAAATACACCTTTTGTTTCATGCTATTGGGGTAGGGCAGGAAAGCTTTTCTGCACTTCTTATCCCAAATTCAGTTGTACTTTTCAAACCACATTGTGTCCCTGTTTGCAAAGATTAGGCTGGTTCTTTTCCCAGATAGCTTTAATTCTCTACAGAAGAACAAACTGGAAAAGGAACTGCAAAAGGCATTTGGCAGGCTGCTATTTCTCTGTCGGTTACCATGGAAACAGTGATGGCTAAGTGGGGGGGTTATTAGATAATAGCAGGAAGTTTGTGATGCACTGGAGGTTTAGATGCCAAAAGCCTTGTTTTTCTACTAGATTACCCTGAACAAGCTCTTTTCTTTATCAGCTGAATTGTACAAACATTAGGGGGCTTCTTTCTACCTCGAGGTGATGAGCTGAGACAAGTTGGGTCTTTCTATAACCACTCTTCTCCCGAGTACCTCCAAAGGATGAGACTGTTCATCTCACCAGGAGAAGGTTGTAAAAGCAGTTAAAGACTCTGAGAGCGCTCAGTGAACAGGAGGTCCTGGTGCCTCCTTTGCTAGTTTATTTATTTTTTAAGCCCACTGCTGGGAAAAGTGGAGTATCAAAAGTCAGGCTGGTCATAAATATTAATTTTTTTTTCCAGGACTTTAGAAAAAAAATGAGGATTTTGAGATCCAAAACACCGTGGTACTGATTTTGAGATCCAAACACCGTGAGTGGCTTAACTTTGACAGCTAGCTAAGCTCGAAGCATGCAGCATTTCATGCAGTAGTGACTGAGCCCTGCTGCTGCAATTCTGGTCCTCCATCCTGCTTGGTAACCCATCTTCTTATCATGGCATCTGTTCCGAGAAGTCACAAGAGATATCTGAAAGAAATTGTTGATAGTCGTGGTCCTTTTAAAACATTCCCTGCTGAATCTGAGAAAGTCACGTTTTGTTTCCTGTTTCTGCCCCCAAGCTTGGTAGAAAGCACTTATCTACCTCCTTTATACTTACTCATTTCAGGGCTGGAGATGTATCTCAGTGGTAGAGCGTTTGCCTATAGTTACTCCTTTTTTTTTTTTTTTAATGGAAATGATAATTGGTAGTTAGTTCATAGGAATCATCACAAAGTTTTCCCATGAAAGTTGTTGTGGTAATCTGCGAGTTAACTTATTTTAAATGGTAGATAACACAGTGACTTATCAGAAATTGAAAAAGGAAATGAAGAACAATTAAACTGAAGTCTCGGTTTCCCTTTGCTGAGAGAGAAGAGTAGAGTAGGCTCAGGGAGGGTGAGGCAGCCTGTGGATCAGAAGTAGTGTTTGGGGGTTTGAGCTCCTGCCTCCAGGCCTGTCTGATGGTTTGGGGTATGAGTGAGTGAGTGAAGGTATGCATGTGTATGTGTGTGTGTGTTTTGGGTAAGGATAGGTGGTCCTGCTAGGTCTTGAATAATCTTCAGACTTGAGATTCTTTGGGAGCTAAATTATCATTCACTTCCTTAGGGTCTAGTATCAGGCTAGAGTTCCATGGCTTCACATTCTCTGGAAATGAATTTCTGCCAAGAACCTCCCAAGTCTGTATTGCCAGTGACAGTTTTGATTTAGGGGGAAGCAACTTTTCCTAATTAGCTCATTGTGTTTCAGTATGTGCCATGGTTAGGTATGGGGTCTGCTTACAAACGTGATTCTTTTAAAACTTAAGGCAATGGTAGAGGTTTTTATACCCTAAGAACTATTCCTAGTGATTTTCTCCCCTTTTGTCAAGTTATATGCTCTGGAGGATGACCGCCTGGCTGAGGCAGAGAAGAATTTACTGTGTGTGTGCAAGGGGAGGAGGCTGCACCCTGGAGTCCCGTGAGCCAGCATGAGGAGCAGGGCAGGTGACCCGACTGGGAAAGTGTGTGGGGCCAGTCAGGCAGACTCGAGTCTCGGGAAGAGGCAGGTCGTAAATACAGCAGAAAGCCATCGAGTATATGGCTGGATTGGCAGTTTTAGAAGATCGTTTTGCTACTACGCAAAGTCTGGACTAAAAGGGAGCGAGAGCAGTAGCAAGGAGACCAATTATGAGATTGTTAGACCTCTTTATACTAGGAACACGGGAGAGGAAGAGTGGCAGGACAGATCGCGTGGCTTAATCTCTGGGGAGCAGGAGCCATGGGAATAACAGTCTGCGAGTGGTAAGGAGTAAGGAGAATATGCTCTACCTGGCTCCGCCATCCACTGGATTGAAAGGCATGATTGCTTTCACATGGGACATTTTGGGATTGTGTAGTCATTTGGGGACAGCCAGGGCTCACTTAGGACAGGGAAGAAGAAGGAGCCTTCAGAACTCAGGAGGCTAAAGGGATAGGTGAGCGAGCTCCTTTGCATGTGGGAATTCTGAAGGACACAGGGAGGGCACCGCAGGGACAGCACATGGTCCAGGTCTGGTCAGATCACGTCCAGGGGCCGTCGGGAATGAGCGTCCTCATACTGACGATGACTGGTAGAGCTTGCGCCTCTGCTGTGACAGAGGTCAGCTGGATGTCAGGCATGGTGGAATTTGTTTTCATGAGTTGCTGTTACAGTCTTGGTTAAAGCTCTTGCAAGATACCTGCTGTAGTCAGAGTTTACAAGAGAATAAATTTAATACAGGGCACATAATTTATAGGATTGTAATAGTCACCCAAAAAAGCAAATGCCAAAGAGTACGGGAGACTGTCCACACCCTAAAGGCACAAAGAATCCAGCTGAGGGCTCTGATCCCACAGCAATGTCCTGCATGAGTCCAGCTGGAGGCCTAGAGCCCTTGACAGTGTGTCACACAAATCTTCGTCAAGGTTCTGCACTAGGAAGTCCCAAAGGTCAGTGGGGGAAGCTAGAAAGTCGGCACCAGTGAGATGAAGGATCTGTGCCAGCAGGCTGAGGGGTCTGCACTGGAGCCAGGACTGGAGCCAGGAAGCAAAGCTCAAGGTTAGGACTGGAGCTCCCCTGTAGAGAACCACAGCCATCCTCAGTGACAGCAAGGACCCGAGCTCCTCCGATGATGAGAACAGCCTAGTTTATATCAGAAAAAACCAGCAAGACAAGCTTCTCCAGGAGAATCAACAGCGCACCATCTTCCGCTCTAGTACTCTTATACTGTTGGCAGCAATCCTCAGGTAGGCCCTCCACACCCAGCATCACATTGATTCTGTTCAGCTGGGTGTTACAAATTGACCATTAGTTAATTTATCACAATACTACTTTTGTTTAAGCTCATTTCCTAGAGATACTATATTACCAAAGATTCAATCCTTATTACAGTAAGTCTGCTGATCTGAAATACAGAACCAGAATCTTCAGAATGGCTACAATGTGTATAAAACCAAGTTTGTTTTTGCTTCAGTTCAGTAACTCCTCACCCCATTTTGCCTCTAGTA
Source organism: Dasyprocta punctata (assembly GCA_004363535.1). Taxonomy (NCBI): domain Eukaryota; kingdom Metazoa; phylum Chordata; class Mammalia; order Rodentia; family Dasyproctidae; genus Dasyprocta; species Dasyprocta punctata. The sequence continues at coordinate 6,821 of RJWM01034438.1, read as the reverse complement.
CTATATCGATAATAACTCTGAAAGGTCAGCACCTTCAGCAGGTATTTCCCTTTAAGTGTAATTTACCTTTCGATGTATCTAGTTGACAGGAAAGGTAGGAGCTTCCCTGCTCCTTTGATTTGCAGTGCTCTGCCTTTGATGGCTGTGGAGGGAGCTTTGCTACAGCCAACAACTGCCCAGGCCTCAAACCTCTTCTGTAAGTGAGGCACTGGTGAGCTCTGTTATCGAGCTGTTGAGATCTCAGGTGTAGGGCTGGGGATTTAGCTCAGCAGCATAAGCGCCTGCCTGGCAAGCACAAGGTCATGAGTTCAATCTCCGCTACCACCCAAAAAAAAAACAAAAGAGAGATCCCAGTGTGGTGGTTCAGGCCTGTAATCCCAGGACTCTGGGAGACTGAGGTAGGAACATTGCAAGTTCTAGGCCAGCCTGGGCAACTTGTGACTTAGCAAGACCCTCCCCCGTCTAAAAAGTGATATACAGTATCACTAGGGATATACAGTAGCTCAGTGCAAAGGCCCTAGGTTCAATCTGCAGTCCTACAAAAAAACCAAAATCCTAGGGTGTCCCTGGTAGCAGATGGTGATTGTCCCTGTCAGTCTTTTCTGCTTCCTTTTCTTGTTCACCTCAGCAGAATCTTCCCGGGGAATGCCAGAAATTAGGACAGAGATTGGTACAAACCCGAAGATCTGTGCGAATTTAAAATTGTTTTGAACCAATAACCTCAGTGGATTCAAAGCTATGCTTTTCCAGCTAACCTCTTAGCTTAAAGATCTTATTTCAGACACAGCTGCTTCTGTTTTCAAAGTAATGTATTTCAGATCAATGCCCAGGATGTGGTCATTTAGATGTGGGTTGCATCAGCAGAATGACTGTAGAGATGACTTTATGGGACCCTGGCTTTATTCTCTCCATAATTTCTGTAACTAATATGTTTTGTTTATGTCAACTTTCACAAGTACATTACCCCCGTGAACAAAAAATTGAGCGGTGTTCTCAAGTCAGTATTGGAGGAATGACTCTGCAGCCCACATACAGGTGCAAGCTTGATGATTTGGGAAGCAGTCTTGAGCCCAACTAGGTTTTCAAGGGCAAGGCTACACCACAACGTGGGGAAACAAGCTGAAAAGAAATGCTGTTATATTGACAAAAGGGGCATGGTTGGCACAGCCATAAATTGGGAGGTCAGGCGTGTAAAGAGACACTTAACTCTCGGGAGGTAAATAACTGCATTAGGTTTTCAAATATTCCAGTTTGCAAAAAAGCCTGGGCTATCTTGTCAAATAATCTCACTGTTTACCTCATCTTTGGACCAGAGAGCTAAGGAAGTTGCCATTGTATCTATCGCTATGTTGAGATAACCTGTTTGACTCTATAAATATTATCATCTTGATTTCGTTCTTGCTTTTGAAACACAGATTTGGGGCTGGAGATGTAGCTCAGTGGTAGAGCACACCCTTACCATATGCAAGGCCCTGAGTTCAATCTCCAGCACCACCACGAAGAAACAAGAGCAATTCTGGAATAAGTTGTCTATGCCACTGCCGCGACCCACGCAGCTCCTAAGGTTCTTGGGGTGAAGGACCACGAGAGGATGAGAAAATACATACAGACAGACAGACAGACAGACAGACAGACAGACAGAAAGCTGGAGTCAGGTGGAGCCCTTATCCTCCTGATGGGAGGAAAGGAACTGCTCAACCAATGCTGCAGGTTTATTTATATACAGGGAAGGATGACGTCAATTTCAGCCCCTCTGCCCAGCAACCCAGGCCTGGATTGTTTAGGAGGCTCCTGTTTTGCTGGGCTGTGGGAGCATTTTTCACGTGGTTGATCCAGGTGCTCTTTGTTACTTTGGTAAGGTCATGTCTGGGTCATTTTCCAGCTTCAACGGCTCCCTACATATCCATCTTTTTTGTTTTGTTGTTGCACAGGATGGGTGGTCAGTTGAAGCTGGAGGAGCTGTGTTGGAGAGCTCTGAAGAAGGTCTTTTTAAGTTCAGTCCAAAGATTTTAAGTCCCTGCATTCCGCAATTGAAACCCTGTGCAGTCCATTAATCCATAACCGTAGTCAGCTACCAGTGTAGCTGGCAATTGTCAGATGTTAGTGATTTGAGTTTCCTTTATAACATATTACTTTAGCATTGTTTTATATACCTCTAGTAGTTGTATGTTTTCTGCAGGATATTCAAGACCAAGTTAAGGTGAGACTTGTTTTAAAAACAATCAGTTTTTGGTTATTTATCAAGGTCAGTTAAATCTCAAGAAATGTCTTGGAACTCTACATAGCACCTCTTTGTTTTTGTCAGTGTCAGCCATTTGGATGAGTCACGGCCATTGCTTGACCAAGTTGCTCTCTGTGAAAGCCTGGGAGAATTTTCTCCTGGTGACTCTGCTTGGGCACACCACACATTGACGATCACTTTTCTCTGTGGTCTCATAGTCTCCTTGATCAGAAGACCAGGGACTCACTGAGTATTGGGGGTTACAGCAGAGGTTCTCTAATGTCCTGGGTCCTCACTGACCTTGGAGGGCTAGGGCCAAAATATTGGCTATCCTTGTAGCCCATCTCTCTCTCCAATTGTTGGTCTCTAAAGTTCAGTTGTTGAACATCCAGAAGAAAAGATTGTTAACAGTACAATGTAATAGAGTCAGTAAGCGTAATATTATCATCTTATCTAAATATCAAATGTTCTAGAACATAAAATTGAACCATTATTTTTTAAAACATGGATATTCTGGATTTGAATACCTGTAGAATGTTAACAGTTATATATTTTATACAGAAAACTAGGAAACAAAACCATACCTAATGTTGTAACATGACAATTATGATGACATTTTTTAACACTTGAATTTGCATTTTTTAACATAAGATACCCCCTTTTTGATCAATCATCCCTACCCAATACATGAAAGCTTTTACTTAACTTGTTGACATTTAGTGGGATGTACATCTCACAAGTTTTGTTACAGGCTGAGGTCTGAATCTGAAACAAAAGTTTGTCACCATAAACAATCCCTGTTTTACATTTTGGAAAACCTATACATCTGGAAGCATGAATACATAAACATATCATGAGGTTAATAATATCTATCATAGCTATATGAAACCTTTGTATGGGCATTTTTAAACCAAAAAACCTTATTGTATTATTTCATTTGATGATAACCAATGTGAACATATTTCAACAATATTTTATGTAACTTTAGTTGGGGTGTCTCCCTTAAGGCTATGGAGATCATTGGGGCCTCCAATCAATAAACAAGAACTGGTTTAAAATGTTACCAGGCAGCTGCTTTCTTATTTATCAAATGGAGTCCTGTCCAACAATCTCCTCCCCACCAAGGAATTTTGTTTATTCATATTAATAATTTTTGATGTCTTATAAAAAACCCAATTATAACATTTAATGTATTATTTTTGAACAATGAGAGATTCTCAAGTTATGATAAACAACAATATGCATTACTTTTACATAACCAATTTTAGCAACATTTGGGCTAACTGGGAACCCAGGTGGAAGCATGCTTTTTAAATCTATTACCCAAATTAAACTTTGATTAAATGATCCAAAAGTGTAAAAAAGAAAAAAAGGAAAAAGGAAAAGAAAAAGGAAAATTGAGCTCAAAATAAAAAGGAACAGCTGTTTACAGAATGGACAAATGGACAAACATGGACAGACGATCTGTACAGATTCGAACATAGAAACAAACAGAGTTGTTGGTGTCTGCAAGGACTCTCTAAGTTCCCAGGGGCTATTTATACATTTGTATCATGCCCCTTTGCTGAACTAGCTCGCTTCTTATGCCCCATGTCCTCGGGGTTGGAACACCTGTCACCTCGAGCACCCCATGCCCTCAGGGCGTTTCCTAGGCGCTCCGTGCCACTTGGGCACTCCTCTACGGGCACTTGTGCTTTCGGCTCCACAGATGTGAGCAATCACTAGCTCAGCTGACTCCCAACACCATGACAGACTGGACAAACAGACAAACAGATACACAGGCAGACTGACAAACATCTTACACAATCAGAGTGCACTCAAATATATTTTAGCCAAATTGAATTATGCTGATTTTTTACAACTATAGAATTTGTAATTATAAATAGACTAGTCAGATTTATTGTAGGTCAATTAGCAGAGATCTCTTATAAAAGAATTTGGAAAGGACAAAATCTTAACTATAATTAACATATTTTTATCATAGGATTTAGCATATACTCTTATCTACTTAGACTTCTGATTTTACTGTTTGTTACGATCTTCTGGGCATCTTGGGTCAATTAAGTTTGACTCTAGCTTCATCCTTTTCTATCAGTTGTGGTGTGGTCTCCGAGGCATCACTATCATAGAACTGAGCATCTGCTTTTTGAGAGGTGGAATCAATTTCTTCTCTGGGTTTGGATTCATGATACAGCCGGACAGCACACATTGGCACTCAGATAGGCCATTTAGCATTTCCTGGAAAAACATAAGCATACCCTCGACCCCAAATTAGCACTGGACTGGGTGCTTTGATTGTCCAGTATAAAGATCTTTCTAAAGGACTCTTTTTAGCCTTTATTTGATTGAATTATCTTCCTGCTGCAGTCTTTATTAGAATTTTAAAATTTTAAATGGTATATATTGCCAAGTGAAATCTATTATGAGGTGAACTCTCCCTTTTGTTTTTTGAAATTTAAATTGTGAGCATATTGAACTATTTTTAGACCTGAAGATTGTAAGGAATTTTTGTGGTAAGGTATAGAGAACAAAAACCCTGTATTTTGTATTTAGGCACTTTGGGCTCTCTCTTGCTGTTGAGACACACAGGTAGTGCTCTTGATCTGACCTAGGAGCCCCACTGTTGGGGATGCAAGCAATAGCGCAGTGTAAACTTTTGATGCATGAGGTGTGTGTGTAGGTGATGGGAAAAACCAGGTTGGCTTGGGCGCACCAGAGCTGTGTCCCACTTCTCCTGAATCATGTCCTGCCTTTTGCCTGGGCCGAGTGCTGCAGTGCTGCTTGTGGGGCAGCCACTGAAAGACTTGGCAGGCCCCAGGGGAATTTGCTGCTCAGCACACAGGAGGCAGGGCTGCAAATCTCAGCTCCGCAGCACAGACCCGCCTCACAAGCCAGGCCAGGCCCCCTCAGGGGAAGTTCTCTGTGTCTTACACCACTTATATGTATTTTTAAAGGCAAAATTCTGAAACGGTTTTAGATCCTGATGACTAGAAATCAAATTTTGGGATATCTCTCTGACCCATTGGAGGAAGTCTCCTCCACACCCTCGCCTACTAAATTGATCACAAATCTGTAACTAAAAAGCAAGTCAATTTGCATGTGGCAGTAAAGATAGGCTTTGCATCCCTCCAGGTTAAATCAATTTAGCACTTTTAAAAGGTTGAGAAACATTGCTCACACCTGTAGACCTGTAGTTGTCAGATCCAGAGGCCATACCATAGGCCAATGGCGCTAGGTAACAATTGAAGCATTTGTTTCTGTATCTAAAAGCCCTTTAAATGCTTTTTTCTTTAATTATGAATTTTATCTCCCTGTTAAATAATCCTTTAAAATCTGTAGAGGTCCAGCTAGATTTGTGTTGGTTTTTTACCTAATCTTGTTCTAAACTGTTTTTTTTTTTCTCTAAAGTATGTAAATTTACAATTCTATTTTTTGGAAACAAACTGAAGAAATTTAGCAATTCAGTGTAGTGAAAACTAAAATTGACTTAAGAAAGCAAAAAGACCTAAATAAACAGAGTTATATTAATTGTGAATTTGAAACAAGTGCCCCTGAAGTAAATAATTTTGAAAAACAACGGCACATAAGAATTTACATTACCAGATATCAAGACTCACTACAAAGTCATAGTGAGGCCATATGCTGGAGTCAGTCAATTATCAGTTCGTGAAAGCCAAATGTTGAATTTTTAGAAGTTTTACCGGTTAGTTGTTGTTGCAATGGTTATTTGAAATTGTCTTTTTTGAGAGTATTTTGTGAACCAAAATCAGCAAACCACAAATCAGGACCATATTACCCCCCTAACCACTAGGAGCCTGCCGGACCAAGCAGGGCCGTGCCATCTTACGGAAGCTATCTGGGTTGTAGCACCTCTACTCTTTGGCAGGGCAGTTGCAGGCCCTGCTGAAACTTTTTCTTTTAGAACAGGAAGACTTTCCACATCAGTTTTAAATTTACATTGAGTTGCCCAACGATACCTTCGTCTACACTTTGGACCGATAGTTGAAGGTTTTGTTGAAGGGACAGAGAGTGGCTGTATTGCCCCTACAGGTGCAGCAGCACAACTATTGGCAAAATGCCCCCTTTCCCCACAACAAAAACAAGTAGCTTTGTTTTTTCTCTTTCCTTTAGGCTGTGAATTGATGACCTGAGTAATTATAATTTGCCTCCGATGATTGGGGATTGGAAGTTTAGTAACCAGGTAGATACGCTGAAAACCCTCTATGTACCCCCTCACACATGTGGCTTTTTCTAGCATCAATTGCAAGGGAGATGGAGACACTGGCTTTACTCCCTGAGAGGTGGAAGTTCCAACCTGTGACGCAGCAGAATTTGTTTGAGCCAAAAGGGCAGGAGTTGTTGCTTGTGGCTCAGTTGAGGTTATTGGGGTGGCTGTCATTCCACCATCTTTTTCCTGCTCAGGACTCAATTTTATTTTTTTTTTTATTTTTTTTTTATTTATTTATTTTTTTTTTATTTTATTAATAATAGAAGACAAGACAGAAGAGAATCCCCCATACTTGCTACATTGCCCGTTGTAAAGTGATGCTTGGGTTGCTGACCAGAGGCCTGGCCGAATCTACAAAACAAAAGTTGGCTG
>RJWM01034437.1:0-19714 GCA_004363535.1 Dasyprocta punctata | reverse complement strand
CTAATGCCCCCGCTCTCACCTTTATCCCGCGTGGTCTGGGAGAGCCATTTCTCTGAGAGCCGTCCCAGGGCCTTTGATTTGACCTGATTGAGGAGCCGAGAAGAAAACGCATATCCTTAAATCTGAGACCTGCTAGTTCTAAGATCAGGATGTATCTTGTTGCCTGTTCCTAGAGATTTACATTAGTCCTTTTTTGTGACAGAGAGAAAAGGTTTGAGAGGGTTTCACTGTATAGTCCAGGCTGGCCTTCAACTTTCAGAGATCTTCCTGCCTCAGCCTCCTTACTACTGGAATGACAGATGTACGCCCACCATGCCCAGCTTTGTAGTGGTCTTAACTGAACAGAAGCTATGACCTGCATGATTTGCACAGGAACTTTGTTTGCTGGAGGGGCCTCCTTGGTCTGTCTCATGGCTTCCTTGTCCTAATGATAGAGCTGGCTGATGACCTGTGTCATGCTGGCTGTATCACCACTCACTCTCAGGGCCACAGCTAGGCCATGGGCAGGTGGGGTCTCCCCTGGCCTGTTTCTGGCCACAAACTGTCCTCTGGGCCAGGCACACGGTCTGTTATGTGATACTGGCTTCTGCCTTCCCTTAAGCCAATAGTGGATACTTAAGAGATGGCTAATAAGAGTTTTAGGTTCTGCTGGGCATGGTGGCATGCACCTGTCATCCCAGCAGTCAAGAGGCTGAGACAGGAGGATCACTGCAAGTCCAAGGCCAGCCTGGACTACATAGCAAGACCCTGTCTCCAAAAACAGCAGCAAAAAGAGTTTAGCTTCCAGGCCAGGGATATAGCTCCATGGCACAGTGCCTGCCTGGTGAGCACAGGGTCATGAGTTCAATCCCTGGTACCAAAAGAAGAGTTTAGGTTCCAATTTAAAACTGACAAGAGTACAGTCACCTAGTATGACTGACACACAGTCAGTGTGCTGTTGTTACTGCCTTTTTTTTTTTTTTCATATTTTTGAGACAGGGTCTCACTATGCAGTGCAGAGCTGGTCTTCCACTCACTGTGTAGCCCAGGCTGGCTTCCAGCTCACAGCAATCTTCCTGTTTCAGCCTCCCAAGTGCTGGCATTAGAGGTGTGTGCCACCATGCGCGTTGTAAAGGGAACAGTTTTATAGTGAAACTTGCTAGACTTCTTGGAATAAGTGTAAAGTTATTTTATTTATTTATTTTTTTTTTAGTGAAATACGTAAGATCACAAGTTTAGCCGGGCATTGTGAGTTCGAGGCCGGCTTGGGCTACAACGCAAGCAAGGCTGGCCTGAGCTACATAGTGTGACCCTGCCTCAAAAAACTAGGACCGGGAGTTTGGCTCAGCGGCTTAAGTGCCTGTCTGGCAGGTGGGAGGCTGTGAGTTCAATCCTTGGTGCCGCAAAAAATAAAATAAAATAAAATAACAAGTTTAAGCCAGCCTGGGCAACTTAGCCACTTATGGAAACAACCCCCACCTCAAAAGAAAAACTAAAAAAAGGACTGGGGATATAGCTACATGCCAGGGCCCCAGTACTGAAAATAAATAAATAAACAAAGAAGAAGGAGAAAAAATGGAACCAACCAAGTGACCACTTGGGTAACGGGCACACGGCTCCCAAAGACCTGCACACGTTCCTGCTGCGGCGCCGGCGCCGGGCTCTGGGGGAAGCGACAGTCCCAGCTGTGTGTCTGTCCTGTGTCCACCCTGCGAGAGCACAGCGGGGTCATCAGAAGCCGGAAGGGCTATTCTGTGTTACACTGCATAGACAGGCGGGTGAAAGCCCGCTTCCCCCGAGGAGCTGGACACCACAGTCCAGCGATGACATCGGTTTGCGCCACTCTGGGTTGATCTGACCAGGGACCCGCCCCGTTGCCATGACGACCAGGGTAAACTCCTTGAAGACTGACAGCCTTATGTGTTGTGTCCCAGCTGTGTCCCCAAAGCCTGCCGCTGCACTCTGCTCAGGGGCGATCTGGGGGTCAGGAGTGAGTGACCAGATGTTGGGGACACGGCCCATCCTCGGGTGGGGACTGACCCTGCCCCTTGTGTTCCCATCTAAGGTTCCTCGAGAGAGAAGGTCGTCCACAGTGAAGCCCGAGATGGATCACCCCGAGCCCGATCACAGCAAAAGGTAATGTTGGGTTCCAGCACAGTCCAGCGCACACCTAAGATGCCGCTTTTCCCCGCAAAGAAGATGCAAATTTAAAGCCAGGTGTGGTGGCACGCATCTGTGATTCCAGCAGTCAGGAGGCTGAGGCAGGAGGATCACTTCAAGTGTGAGGCCAGCCTGAACTACGTAGTGAGACCCTGTCTCAAAATACAAAACAAGACAAAACACAAAGCCACAGTTGGTCTAGGTGAATGAGCTCTAGTGGAAGAGATGGGTCGCTTGGACTCCTGGTCTCTAAATTGAGATTTCAATAATGCTTTGCCTTGGTTGCTCCGAGAAGTGACTTTTCTTGAGGCAGAGTTGCCCTTTTTAGAAAAAGAAAACCTTAACTTTCCGCTCCTGCAGAGGGACGTGTGGGGGATCACTCCAGTGACATGCTTATGTGCCTTGAGGCGCTTCAAGGTGGTTGGCAATTGGAGGTGTCTTTAAAAAAGTAAATACCAGTGACTCGAATAATTGAGTAAAACTCAGTACAGTAAATTGGTCTCCAAACTCCTCCTGTTTGTTTGTTTTTTTGAGACAGGGTCTCGCTAAGTCACTGAGTTGCCCAAGCTGAGCTCACACTTGCGATTCTCCTGCCTCAGCCTCACAGAATGCTGGGATGACAGCCACTCCATGCCTCCCTGGCTTTTCTTCTTTCTTTCTTTTTTTTTTTTTTTTTGCAGCACCGGGGATTGAACTCACAACCTTGCGCCTGCCAGAGCCAAACTCCCGGCCCTGGTTTTTTGAGGCGGGGTTGCACTATGTAACTCAGGCAGGCCTTGTGCTCACATTGTAGCCCAAGCCAGCCTCGAACTCACAACGCTCCTCCTACCTCAGCCTCCCGAGTGCTGGGATTAAAGGCATGCGCCACCACACCTGACTTCTCTTCTTTCTTTAGGCTAAATTCCTGGACACAAATGTATGGTTCCAGATTTGAATAATTTTATTGAAATGTACAAGATTACCAACCTGCTTTTTCCCTTAAAGTTTTTAGCCTGTAAGATTTCAAGGGGAGCTAGCTATGGTGGTGTGTGCCTATCATCCCAGCACTGGGGAGGGAGGCTGAGGCAGGAGGATCATTGTGAGTTCAAGGCCAGCCTGGGCTCCATAGTGAGTCCAAAGCCAGCTCGAACTACAGAGTGAGACCCTGTCTGTTAAAAAAAAAAATTTCAGGAATTTCAAAACCCATTTTATATTACCCACTACCAGTCATAGTTTATATTGACCACAATATTGATTGAGCCCAAATTAATTTGACATGAAACATCTACGGTCCAGTGTGTCCCTAGGTTTTCTTTTGGTGAAAGAGAAAACCAGGTCGCATGGTGCTAGAAGTGCAAGGCCAGGTCCCGCCGGCCTGGGCGTCTGGAGCACCTGCGCGCCAGGCTTTATTCCCTCGTGTCTGTGCCTCAGCCGCCTGGTCAAGACTGGCCGCAGGGGGTGAAATCACCTCTTCAAGGCGACAGTTGGAACCAAGGAAGTCTGACTGAGAACATTTCATTTATTAGTTCATTTATTTTGGTGTTTTTGCGACAGGATCTCACTTTGTAGCCCAAGCTGGCCTTGAATTCATGGTGATCCTCCTGTCTCAGCCTCCCCAGTGCTGGGGTTTCAGTCCGTGCATCACCACGCCCAGCCCAGGTTTAGAGTAAAATATGAGTATTTCCGGGTTGGGGGAAAAAAATAAAGCTGAGGAGAACCGTGAATGCTTGGTATCTCCCCTGAAAGCCTCACGTGCTTTGGGATGTCTTTCTCCATATCGATGTACACCACTCACTTGGTCTACGTGACCCAGATCATCATGGGCTGGGGGCGTGGCTTATGCACACACCTGGCTCTGACCCCCAACACCACGAGAACGAGAACGGAAAAGAGCATCATCAAAGAATCACCTGAGGGCCAGGCGTGGTGGCACACACCTGTAATCCCAGCACTCGGGAGGCTGAGGCAGGAGGATCATTGCAAGTTTGAGACTAGCCTGGGCTACAAAGTGAGCTCAAGACTAGTTTGAACTGCACAGTGAGACCCTGTCTCAAAAAGACAAAAAAAAAGAGAAAGAAAAAAGAATCATCCGAGCACCCAGGCTGAAAACGTCATCCTCTTTGCCTTCCTTCCAGAAACAGCGTCCCAAACGTGACCGAGCAGTCCCTCATCTCTGCCGGCGACAGCAGAGTGCAGGTCCTGAAGAACGTGCCCTTTAACATCGTCCTTCCCCATGGCAACCAGCTGGGCATTGAGAAGCGGAGTCCCCTCACGGCGCCCGACACCACCGTCACTGTCTCCATAGCAACCATGCCCACCCACTCCATCAAGACGGAAATCCAGCCGCACGGCTTCGCGGTGGGGCTGCCCCCGGCTGTGTATCACCCCGAGCCCGCCGAGCGGGTGGTGGTCTTTGACCGGAACCTCAACGCCGAGCAGTTCAGCTCCGGGGCTCAGCCCCCCAACGCTCAGCGGCGCACCCCGGACTCCACCTTCTCCGAGCCCTTCAAGGAGGGCGTGCAGGAGGTACAGGAAAGCCAGCGTCTCCCAGGCCGCCGTGTTTGTCTGAGTATTGGGTTCCACCTTGTCCTTGTTACGTAAGCCTGAAACTCAGCCCGAAATGGATGGATTAGGAAGAAAAGGTTTTGTTTTTCTTAAGAGAAAGGGCCCTTGGGGTATGACTTGTAAGCTAAACCTATAAATCCAGAAATTATTATCAGGGGCACATGGCTAATCTTACCAGCCGCCGAGTGAACAGTTAGGATTTCAGCTGAGTGACTCGCTCCAGAGAGGGGGGCCCGTGCCTAATCCTCCACCCAGCCCTGGGGACCCGCGCAGAGCTTCCCGCAGCGGCCTTTAGTGAGGGACAGAGGGAAGGCACTCGCGTGCGCCCTGTGACCGTGCTGGGTCCCGAGGGTCTCCGGGTGCACACGTCTCACACAGGAGACAGCGAAGGGCTCACGGGGTCTGAAGGCGTCTTTAGTGCCCCGCGTGGGAAATGGCTTCCATGTGTGCACGCAAGGCAGAGGCAGCCCCTGCCATGGCCTGAGGGAGCCTGGTGTGACCCCGACGCCCTGACATCCCGACGCTCTGTGTCCAGATTTTAGAGCCAGAGCACATTTGGGGCGAGCGGGGGAGACAGACTAGGGTTCATCGGTGCCACGCCCTTTTGTCGATGCACGTGCACAGTTGTCTTAATTTCCTTGAGTGGTGTACAAAAGCAGCCATTTTCCTTTTGTAATTTTTCTCTTAACAGACAGGGTCTGGCTGTGTCGTCCTCGCGGCGATCCTCTTGCCTCAGCCTCCCGAGTGCTGGGATCACAGGCGTGCACCACCACGACCGGCTTCCAATTTTCTTTTCTTTTCTTTTCTTTTTTTTTTAAACTTATGTTTGCTGTAGATTTCAGAGTCTGACTTAGAGATGAGCACGGAGAGGGTCGCGAGTTGCCATGAGCCGCAGCAGGGCCCGGCCGGGAGCGACCTGCGGCTGGGAGCGGTCGTGGCTCATCACATTACTGTTTCAGGTTTTCTTCTCCTCGGATCTCAGCCTGCGGATGCCTGGCGTGAATTCAGAGGACTATGTGTTTGACAGTGTCTCTGGGTAATCGTTGCCTCTTCGTTCGATGTTTTTGTTTTCAGCGCTTGTGATCTCTTCCTTTCTCGTCACTCACAAATCAGAGGTGGCTGGGGTTGGCGCTTTCCCTCCCCTCCTGACCGCTGCTTGGCCGGGGCCCGGGCAGCGACCGTGGCTGCTGCGCGTTTGATCCTGGTCTCTGGAGTCCTCCGTTTCCTCGTCTTCTGGTGGTGGTGGTGCCTTTTCTTCCTCAGCTTCTCTCTGGGGCGCAGACAGCTAGAATCTGAAAGGAGAGACGGGGGTTAAACCCGATCTGGGGGCCACTTCTGTTCCAGAAGCGGTAGGTGAGAATTTTGGGGTGACAGAGAGTAGACAAGGCCCTTATTTTTTATTAGCCTCGCTAGTGATATAATAAATGAAAGCTTTTTTTTTTTTTTTTTTTTTTTTTTTCCTGATCTGAAAGCTCACACTTTTAGTTTCCCAAAATTGTGTCCCTTGCTTTAAAAAGGAGCTTTGTCCGGTTACCGGGATTGTGTACGCGGAGCCTCAGGTTTCTTAGGAGTGTGGGATTTCCACGTATCATTTCATGTGTGTTTGATGTATGTTAGGTTTGCAGTAGAGAAAGGTGTTTAAAGTCTGGGCTTTTCCGGGAGTCGAGACTTCCCTTAGCGCCTTGATGCCTTTAGGCCTTGGGGCGGGGCCAGCAGCCCTCTTCCCTAAGGGGGCAGATGGCAAAGATGCCGGGCTTGGAGCGCCCGCTTGGCCTGGGCAGTGCAGAGCCAGCTGTGGTGCATGCGTAGTGCACAGCGCAGCTGGGTCCTGAAGAAACGTTACTTCCCGGGACGCCCCCGCGGAGCTCTGAAGAACTTTTTTAACAAAGATGGATGTCAATCGCTGACCTCTGGCCTAGGGAGGTTGTACAGGGCGTCGCCAAATGCTGGCGGAAGGACATAGGAAGTGCGGCATGCCCACCTGGAGAGATTGCAGCTTTTTTAGGTTTTTGGGTATAGGATTTTGCTGTGTACTTGCCATGTGGCCTACTACTCACCATGTAGCCCAAGCTAGCTTCAAACTCCCAGCGATCCTCCTGCCTCAGCCTCCTGAGTGCTGGGATTCCAAGTCTGCGCCCCACACCCGACTCAAGTCAAGTTCACTGCAGGGCTTCCAGCTACCTTTCTGTCCCTTTTGCCGGATAAATCCCAGGCCAGCAGTGTGACCCATGAGCGTCACTTGCTGACACCTTCACGGCCTCAGACTGCTGATGTGTGACTGTTGACATCACAGCTTAGAACTTTTTGTGGCGCCGAGTGAGAGACTCGAGGTTCTGGGTGCTAAGAGCTCGCGCTGGGTCTTCACCCTGAGAAGCCACGCGGAGCCGTTTCAGGGCTGGCCCTGAGGTTCAGCATCTGCAATTCTGTCCTCAGGAACAACTTCGAGTACACCCTCGAAGCGTCCAAGTCGCTGCGGCAGAAGCCGGGGGACACCACGATGACGTACCTGAACAAAGGCCAGTTCTACCCCGTCACCTTGAAGGAGGCCAGCAGCCCCGAAGGCATCCACCACCCCATCAGCAAAGTCCGCGTGAGTCCCATGCCTGCTTCTGCTCTCTGGGGAGGCCCGGTGGGTGTCCCCAAGCCCTGCCGGGCGCCTGTCATCCCAGCATTCAGGAGGCCGAGGCAGGAGGCTCGCCCCAAGTTGGAGGCCAGCCTGGGCTGCATCGCGCGTCCAGGGCCCACCTATGTGAAACCCCCAGAAGGTGCCATCTCCGGGGCCTGACATTGCCAGCGCAAAGCGCACCGTTGGGCTGCGCTGCAGAACTTAACTGGTGCTGCAGAACTTAACTGGCCGGCCGGTGGCGTCTGTGTCCGCAGAGCGTGATCATGGTGGTCTTCGCCGAGGACAAGAGCCGGGAGGACCAGCTGCGGCACTGGAAGTACTGGCACTCGCGGCAGCACACCGCCAAACAAAGGTGCATTGACATCGGTAAGAGCCGGCCTCGCGTCCCGGGCTCAGGCGCCGCTCTCGCCCAGTTGTTCTTGGCAGCGGTCACTTCCTGTCGAAAGTGCCCAGACTCCTCTGCCAGCCACCAGTCTCCCCCAGAGCCCGTCCCAGGCTTCCTGGAACCGGTGTTCCGCCCTGGCTTCCCTCGAAAGGGCCTGTGGCCAGGCGGTGGATCCCAGGTGCTGCCCGGCGTGGAGCGTTAGCAGTGGCATGGGGGTGTGGGGTTTGGTTGTCGTTTTCTTTTTGGCCACGCCAGAGTGGCCAAGGACCTCGTGCATGCTGGGCAAGTGCTCAGACACCCGGTCCAGCCTGCACGGTTTTTGAGGGGTAACATCTTTTTAGAGATGCAGCTCAGGGTTGGTGGTGCATGCCTGGCATTTCAGCACTGCAGAGGCTGAGGCAGGAGGATCTCTGCAAGTTTAAGGCAATGTGTGCTATGTAGTGAGTTCAAGAGAAGCCTGAATTAAATGGGGACACTCTGTCTCAGAATAAAACCATCCCCCAAATAACCTTTTTAGACCTACATTTCTTAATTTTTTGTACTTTTTTTTTCTTTTTTCGAGCTAGAATCTCATTATGTGCTCCAGGGTGATATTGAACTCACTGTGTAGCCCAGGCCAGCCTCGAACTGGCAGCGATCCTTCTGCCTCGGCCTCGTGAATGCTAGGATTCCAGGCTTGTGCCATTACATTGGTCTTAGATTGCCTAATTTTGACCCAGTGAGATTGAACCGAGTACATCTAAGCTTGGCTCTGTTCCAGCACTTCTCTGGTTCTTTCTCTTCATTTCTGGGGCTTCCTTCCACCCACAGAAGCCCTCATTTTAATTTCCCCGGGGTGCGGTGTGGGGAGCTGAGCTCTGTGGCTGGGACTCACGGTCTCCTCTCCTCTGGCCGCGCACCTCCAGCTGACTACAAGGAGAGCTTCAACACCATCAGCAACATCGAGGAGATCGCCTACAACGCCATCTCCTTCACCTGGGACATCAACGACGAGGCTAAGGTAGGGGGCCGGGCCCGGGGCGCCGGCGGAGGACGCGCTCCCCGCACCCCGCACCCCACCTGTGGCCTCCACCCACACCCGAGGAAAGCGCAGCAGGCGGAGCTGCTGAGGGTCATGGGGTGGGGCGCTGAGTGCATGGCTCCATGGGGGCCTCTCCCCAGCACCGCAGCCTGGCCCATGCAGATGCAGGGGGCCCCACAGGCGAGGCTCCCAGCTCTATCTGGATCAGGCCACTGTGCCAGTTTTATAGTGGGGCAAATGGGCTTTGAGCAGGGCGTGGTGGCACACTCCTATGACGCAGCACTCGGGAGGCCGAGGCAGGAGGATCACTGCCAGTTCAAGGCCAGGCTGAGGTACCTGGAGAGCTCAAGGCCATCCTGAACTGCATAAGGAGACCCTGCCTCAAAGAACCAAAATAAAACTAAATCTGGGCTTTAGTGGGGTAGCCTGAGACCCTAGTGCGACATGACCTAAGGGGGGATGCGTGTGCCCCACTCTACCTGTGACCTCGGGGGACACAGAGTTTGCAGATCGGGCTCTGTCCCACAGCGGGTTAAGCTCTTGCGGTGAGTGTCACTGGTCAGTTGCTCGTCTTGGCCTGGAAGTTCATTCCTTGCTTAAGTTGTAAACCTTAAGAGTTTACGACAGCATTGAGATTTGGTTACTCATGTGAAGTAAGGGCCTCTCAGAGCCTGAAGATCTAAAATAAATAGAGGTGCAGGTGGCGCACGAGTGGACTGTCAGCACTCTGGGAGGCTGAGGCAGGAGGATCCCAAGTTCAAGTTCAGCTGTGCAAGTTAGCAACGTAGCGAGACACTGGCTCAAACTAAAAAAGAGAAACGTTTGAAGCCACAACTCGGTGCTGAGACCCTAGGTCTTATTCCCAGTCTCAAAAATAAATAAAGTAGAGGATGGAGAAGTCTGGAGAGGAAATAGAAAGTAAGTCTTTCGCGTGCCTCCTGGGGCCGCCCGATGTCCTCCCGGGTCAGCCCCACACGCTGGGCACGCTGGTGGAGTCGCCCAGAGGAGGTGGCGGCATCGGGGTCGGGGCCCTGAGTCAGGCAGAGGGCGAGATGCGCCTGGGCGGCGGCGGGGTGCGGGGAGGGAGGGGGCGGCGGCTCAGCACGGCTCTCCTTTCCTTTGTCTGCTGCGGATCTCAAGAAGGCTTCCAGGGCACAGTGAGCCCAGGGACACAAGATACTGACCGGCGTGTTTCTCCCGGTGACATCAGAATCCTTACTCTGTGAAGTGGATCGTGTCGCTGCTACTGTCCAGACTGTCTGTTTAAAAAATAGTAACAGCAGCCGGGCATGGTGGCACATGCCTGTAGTCCCAGCACTGGAGAGGCTGAGGCAGGAGGACTGTAGTGAAGCCAAGGCCAGCCTGGGCTCCATAGCAAGGTCCTGTCTCAAAAAACTAAGCAAAACCCGTGAGCGGCGAAGGGCTCGCCGGGGGGAGGGGCGGGCGGCCAGGCGTGATAGCCGCGCGTTGTTCTGTCTAAGCATAATATTTGGAATTCATCGTGAGAGTAGTTTTTAATTGGTCTGGGCTGAGCACAGCATTCACGGGGATTCCTTTCTCCTGAGACACGGCCGGGTGCCGTCAGAGGAAGGTGTTGGCGTGTGGGCTGCTGTGGGAAGCCGGGGACAGGTTTGGTTTGTTTCACAGCCTGCAGCTCCCAGTGTGAATGGAAGGGCGGAGGGAGGGGAGAAATGAGTCCACACCCGCCCCGAGATGGCAGCCGGCCGGGCCAAGGCAGAGATTGCAAACCAAAGCGCCTCCGCCCTGGCCTAAATAGAGAAAGAAGCGAGGAAGCTCTGTTACGTTTGTTTATTTATTTAGGGTTTTTTTTTTTTTTTTTTTTTTGAGATGTCATTCAGGCTGGCCTCACTAGGTAGCCAGGCTAGTCTCAGCCTTGCAGAGATCTTCCTGCCTCAGCCTTCCGAGTGCCAGGCCCCCCCCACAAGCTTCTCTTTACGAGCTGGTCTGTGGGACTTCGCCTTAGACGCATTTCGAAGAGTCCCCTGTGGCGTCTAAGGCAGAGGTCCCATTCCGGCAACTTCGGACTCCGAAGAGGCAGCGGGGAACACTTCCCATCCCCCTGCCTCAGGGAGCCCAGCTGAGGACGCCTGAGTTGGCAGGGCCCCTGGCAGCCAAGGGGAGCTGCAGTTCTCGGTGAGAGCTTGAATTCAGTTTCATTCTGTCTTGGGGGTTGCGGGGGACAGGTGAATTATCCTCTGTCCTCTATGCAGCCACTGCCAAGAAACAGCAGGCCCCTCTGTGAGGCGCTCTCAGGTGGGACACCCCATCTCCTGGCCCAGGGCGAGTTCCCAGCGCTGTCGTACCGGCCAGTTCGCTGCGTGGTCACTAAAGCAGCGACTCTGAGACTGCCGCTCTGCCCCGAGCTCCTGGCAGGGCTGGAAGCGCCTTTCTTTCTGTTACAGTTTTGGTTTGAGACAGGCTCTTGCTGTGAAGCCCAGGCTGACCTCAAACTCACAGAAATCCTCCTGCTTCAGCCTCCTGAGTGCGTTACCACGCCCAGCTTCCCCAGCATTATTTCAAGACACCGTGGGGTTCTGTGACAGTGTCACCTGTGCCCCCAGAGTGACCCTGCGGTGTTGGCAGTTACTGAGGTCCTGCGCCCGGGCTCAGCCGGCTCGCCAGACCCCGAGCCCAGAGCATAGTGGGTGCTGGGGACGTGCTGCGTCCAACTCCACAGCCGCCAGTGCGCACATCCTGCTTATTTGGGACACAGGTGCCGCATCGCCACCTGCCAGGTGTCCTCAGGGTCACCGCCCCCACCTGCCTTTTGTCTGCGTGACTTTTTCTCTAGCAGCCGCGCCCTGCAGAAACCAGGAGCATGCGTGGGCGCCGCTGAGGCCGGGCCAGCTGCTGACGGCCACGCCCGCGCGTGGGAAGAGCCTGTTCTGCCCCTTTCCTGTCCTCCCCGTCCTCCACCCTCGCTGCCCGTTCCCTCTCTGTTTTGCTTGGTTTTGTGAGGCAGCCCAAGGTGGCCCTGAACTCATGGCAGTCCTCCTGCCTCAGCCTCCTGAGTGCTGAAATGACAGGTGTGCGTCACCACGCCCGCCCGGCATCTTCTCTTCTTTCTCAGTGGTCACGTGAGAAGTAGCACGAATGTTCGCTGCGCACTGATGACCTTGGGTCTGCGAAATAGCTTCTGGCAGTGGGTACCTCAGTGACCTCCTTCCCCGGGGAGCCGGGAGCACTTAGCACTGAGCCGGCTCCTGACTCGGACAGTCCCGGCTCCTCCGCAAGCTTCCGTGTAATCGGTTCTGGCTGGGCAGGCAGGAGTGCAGATTGTCATCCTGTCTGCTACTTAGATTCTGCCAAGAAGCAGATCTTCATTTCTCAGCCGAAACCCTTCCCACCCCACCGGCCTCAGCTCGCGATCTTAACTTCATGCAAATGGGTTAGAAGCCAAGTGTGGTGGCGCACGCCTGTCACCTCAGCGCTTAGGAGGCTGAGGCAGGAGGCTCATGGCGAGTTTGAGGCCAACCCGGGCTACACAGGGCAATCCTGTCTCAAAAAAGAAAAAAAATGGTGATTTTTGTCATTTTAAGTTAGTTTTGTTGGATTTGAAGTGAGAAAAATCTATCTCATTGACCTTATATTTTAATTTCTTTTGGTTGTCGGATTTCTACTATGAGGGCTTCTCTTTGTCTCTCTTTCTTTTCCTTCTTTTATAGTTCAGCTTGGCCTTGAACTCACTGTGTAGCCCAGGCTGGCCTCGAACACACAATGATCCTCCTGCCTCAGTCCCCCAAATGCTGGGAAGGCAGGCGTGCGCCACTTACACCTGCTACAGGAGCTTCTTAAAGCTGTCCAGTGCCATCTCCTAGACCAGTGCGGAGGGGAATTCAGTGGAAGTTTATTCTGGGCTTTCTGCTTTTGATTTAGTGATCTGGGCCATACTGGGGAGGACGTCAGGGTATTCATCTTTGTTTGACTAAGCTGAGTTTTAAGGCGAGGGTGAATTAAACAAGAAAGCGCCCCCATGGCCCCTGCATCTGCCAAGCTGGCCACAGCCGCCCCCGGCAGAGCCTCACGTGACTTACTTGGAGCAAACCAAATGTTGACAGTTTGGTTTGCAATACGAGGACCTTTATGTCCCACCGCCCCCCAGCCGGGTCCGGGTCGCCTCTGCCTGAGTGTGCTGTGTCGTCAGCCTTCCCAGGTGCTAAGAAGCCCAGGAGGCTGGAGCCCCGAGGGCCTGCAGGTCGCTGTCACCCTCTTGCGCGTCTTTCTCCATCTTTGTGCCACAGTGTGACCCTTCGGCGGGGACCGGGGACAGTGACGGTGGGAACCAGGACGTTTCCCGAGTTACCCGTTCCCGCAGCATTAACCGAGCCTTCGAGGGCGCCCCTCCACCTGGCCTAGCCCCGTCACTCCGGGCAGCCGGGGCCCTTGGGCTTGGGACCTGAGTGTCACCGCACGGGCACAGCCTGGCCCGCCGCAGCCCGGCGCCACGCTTCCTGGAAGCCCGGGACCAGTCTGACTCAATTCTCAGGGCAGCCGGTGCGTGGCTCCCGGGGCCGGGACTGGCGGGCGCTGTCACAGGGCCACCTCCCTGACCTGGCTCCGCTCATTCAGGCTCTGCTCATTCGCTCCTTGTCCTCGGTGCGGTGCTGGGGCAGGGGGCGGACAAGTGACTCGGCCGTGAAGCCTGTCCTCTCTACTCCTGCTTCTTGCCAGCGGGGTTAGTAACACACTTTCAGGATTCCAGGGAAGTGCTTCCAGCTGGCGGAATCCCAGGAGGCTTTTTTTTTTTTTTTTTTTCTAAGACAGGGTCTGGCTATGTAGTCCAGGCTGGCCTTAAATTCACTTTGTAGCCCAGGCTGACCTCAAAGTCTCAGCAATCCTCCTGCCTCAGCCTCCCAAGTGCTGGGATGACAGAAGGCTTTATTGAAGTGCAGGATTTTTCTCTTTTCTTTTCCTCTTTCCCCCGCAGAGTGGCTCTTGTGAATTTAGGTGGGAAAGAAGTAATGGCGCAAGAGGGACTCTGACATCCCAGGGCATGGCCATGGGATAGGGCAGGACGGAACATGAGTGTCACTCTGAAAACTGGGAGCGGTACAGAGAAAACCCCATCTGTGAACGCAGCAGGAAGCTACAGAGAGAAGCCTGACCTGTATTTAATTATCAAATAAAAATTCTTTCTTAGCTGCATTTTCTTGGCCAGGAGTTGTGGCTCACACCTGCAATTGCAGCTCTTGGGAGGCTGAGGCAGGAGGGTCCCCAGGAGTGGGAAGACAGCCTAGGCTCCAAAGTGAGTTCAAGGCTATCCTGGACTACATAGTGAGACCCTACCTCAAACCCCACGCCCCAAAAATGATTTCCAGTTGCTTCCATTATTCCTTTCTGGGAACTGGCCCACAGCTGGCTGCCTACTTTTTTTTTTTTTTTTTTTTTTTTTTGGTGGCACCGGGGATTGAACTCACAACCTCGTGCCTGCCAGGCAGGTACTTAAGCCACTGAGCCAAACTCACAGTCCTGGATTTTTGAGGCAGGGTCACACTATGTAGCTCAGGCCGGCCTTGCACTTATGTTGTAGCCCAAGCCAGCCTCAGACTCACAATGCTCCTGCTACCTCAGCCTCCTGAGTGCTGGGATTAAAGGCGTGCACCACCACGCCCGGCTGGCCGCCTATATTTCAACCATCCTGTTCCCTTGTGCCTTTCTCATCCTTATTTTCCTTGTGGGCCAACTTGGGAGAAGCAGCAAACTGTGAACAGCTTTGTGCAGCTCCCAAAACACTTCCTGGAAAGTGGTTCCACGTCCGTTCAGGATCCGATTCCTCTGGCTTTCTGTGCTTGGAATAAAATAATCTAAGACGATGGTTCCTGCCTGTCATCCCAGCTTTCTAGGAAGTTGAGGCAGGAGGATCACAAGTTTAAGACCCTGCCTCAAATTGAAAAAGCGCTGGGGATGCGGCTCAATGTGAAGGCCCTGGGTTCGATCCCTGCTGCCACCAAGAAAAGAAAAAAAACCTGTATACAAGTCTTTCCTCTGACAACGTACATCTATTTTGTTTCCCTCTCATTTTTAAACCAGGGCTTGCAAACAAGCTTAAATCTTCGGAAAGATTCTAAGTGCATGAATTCTTAACCAAGAATGAGGAACTGTCCCCGGGAAAATGGGCTGGACGCTTAAAAAGAATCCTGCAGGGCGTCTTCTGCCTGCCCAGCGGTTTATTTTGTGGTTAGCGTTTTCTTCCTTTCTCTAATAATTGTGGGTGGGAACATCAGGGGCGCATCTTTGGGGATTAGCGGCCTGATTGTGGAATAGCAGCCTACTTTCCCTCGAAGTAAGGAGCAAGGAAATACAAAAGCACGAAAGAGATCATCTTTTAAAACCCCACTGTGTTTTGTTTGAGTTGTTACTGTTTGAGATGGGGTCTCGCTCTCTAGCCCAGGCTGGCCTTGAAGTCACAGTGATCCTCCTGCCTCAGCCTCCTGAGTGTTGCGGTTACCAGTTTGAGCCACCACGCTGGGCTGAAGTCCCATCGGAGAGGGCCTCGTGTCCCTGTGAGGAAGGCAGCTGTGTGTGTGTGGCCTCTTCTCAGCTCCGCAGTGGGCTGCCGAGTGTCTGGTATGCGTGCGCGTACTCACTGCGATGGCCGCTTCCTACCTCCTCCTGTCCTCTGGAAGCGACACTGGCGTGCGTTCAGCCATGGTATCAGTAGAGGTGAGGGTGGCTGGAAGATGTTCACCTGGCCCGTTGTCTCCCACACTGGGACAGAACCAACCGGAGGTCTTAAAACTGAGAAGCACCACATGGTATCGTGGGCCTGTAATCTCAGCCCTCAGGAGGCTGAGGCAGAAGGATCACTGCGTGGGCCCCCTAGTGAGTTCAGGGCCAGCATGGACTACACAGTGAGACCCTGTCTCAAAACAAAACAAAACAAAAAAATCTTCCTTGATAGGGCTGTGCCTCCCTAAAAAAATTTTTTTTTACTTAAAAAACCCTGGTAAAGCCAGGTGTGGTGGTGCAGGCCTGTAATCCCAGCACTCAGGAGGTTGAAGCGGGAGGATTGTTGCAAGTTCGAGACCAGCCTTGGCTACAAAGTGAGCTCAAGGCCAGCCTGAACTGCATAGTGAGATCCTGTCTCAAAAAGACAAAGAAAAAAGAAAAAAAAAGCCCTGGTAGTGAAATGTATATGAATGCATGTAAGTGTCTGAATTCCGTGTGGTACTGGGTATTGAACCCAGGGCCTGTACAATGGGCTACATCCCTTGCCTTGTACTCGCCGTGTAGCCCAGGCTGGCCTTGAACCCCCGGCAACCCTCCTACCTCAGCCTCCCAAGTGCTGCAATTACCAGGACAGCAGCTCCGTCTCAGTCTTTCCAGGACGTTGGGAACAGTACAGAGAGGACGGGTCTGGAGTGCTGTCGTCATGGTTTTAGGGTTTATCTTTCCCAGTTATTTTCTCCTTCACTTACCATTCTGCACATTCGTAACCTAAGCTGGTCTCTGCTCGCGTCTGGGTCCACCCAGCGACACCTGGTGCTGCTTGTGGCTGCGCTGAGGGTCCCACGACTTCAAAAAGTGCTCGTTTTTTGCTTTTACGTGTGGTTCCAGTTCTGTCCGCGAGGTGGCGCCCATGCATAAGGAGATTCTCAATTGTAAACCCAGGCGCTCAGCGCTGGGACCACTGGCGCAGCCGGGTTGAGGTTTAGAATCACAACGCGGTGAGCGGAACAGGCTGTGTGGAGCTCCTCGGCCTCACCGAGCAGCAGCAGCCCAGCGTCAGGACAGCAGCGCCCCCTGGTCGAGCTGGGGCTCAGACAGGGGAAGGAGCTCCCTAGCCAGTATGGGCCACACCACCCCTGTGCCGTCCAAGCCTGGTCTTCACAAGCTGCCCTGTGGGTCAGGGCGGTGAAAGACATCAGACCTGGGGAGCCACCGGCCAGCTTCGGGGCTGTGTTTCGTTTGTGGTTTGGGTCCTGGGGATGGAACCCAGGGTCTTCACGCTGAGCTGCTTCCCCGCCCTCTCGCAACGCAGGGTCTCACCAAGTCCCTAGTTGTCCAGGCGGGGCACCAATGTGCGATCCTCCTGCCTCAGCCTCCCAGAGCTGTGTGCGGTGACTGAGCCGACCCGTGGCGTTGAGGTCGAGCTGGTTTCCGTCACAGACAGGACCCCCATTCCCACCAGGTCCCTGGCGCTTCCTTCCGGGCGGGACGTGGTGGTATATCCTGGTCGCTAACGCAAGCCCCAAGTTGGAATGGGCGCCACCGCTTCCGCCTTCCTGTCAGCCGGGTGTGGAGAGCTCAGAACCCTGTGACGCCCCCGCCGTGGGTTTCCGGGTCTGTGCTCAGGGCCACTGCGGTGACCTCGCTGGTGACAACAGCAAAGCTCGGCTGCCCGTGCCGCCTGAGCCCCTGGAAGGGGGCGGGGCAAAGCTTGCGGTGTCCCCCGCGCCTCCCCGTCTTTGTGTTCTTCAGACAGGGTCCACTGTGTGGCCCGGGCTGGCCTTGAACTCTCCGTGATCCTCCTGCCTCGGCCTCCCTGGCGCTGGGACAAGAGACGGCGCCCCCATGCCCAGCCTGTTGCTCCCTACTCTGAGGGCCCGCAGCGGGGCTCACGGCGCCGTCCCCCCGCAGGTCTTCATCTCCGTGAACTGCCTGAGCACCGACTTCTCCTCGCAGAAGGGCGTCAAGGGGCTGCCGCTCAACATCCAGATCGACACCTACAGCTACAACAACCGCAGCAACCGGCCGGTGCACCGCGCCTACTGCCAGATCAAGGTCTTCTGCGACAAGGTGAGCGCCCACTGCGGGGGCCCCTCCGCCCTCCGCCCTCCGCCCTCGGGGCTGCAGCAGGAGAGCGGGGGCTGCGCCCTTAGAGGTTTATTATTGTGACAGCCAAGTCAGAGTCGGTGGGTGGGGCTGTGTCCCCAGTCTGGAGGCTGCAGCAGGGGGTGGGGGACAGCCACACATAGCCTGGTGGCCTGGGCAGCAGGGACAGGGCCCGGCTTTGAGAGCAGGCGGTCAGCTGCCGAGGGACGGTCCACGGAACTCAGGTGCAGAGCTCCTGGGCTGTGCACACCTGTAGTCTCAGCACTCTGGGAGGCTGAGGCAGGACAAACACAAGTTCAAGCCCAGCCTGGGCAATGTGGTGAGAGCCTATCTCAAAAGTTGGGGGGTGTAGCCGGGCGTGGTGGCGCACGCCTTTAATCCCAGCACTCGGGAGGCTGAGGTAGGCGGAACGTTGTGAGTTCGAGGCCGGCTTGGGCTACAACGCGAGTGCAAGGCCAGCCCGAGCTACATAGTGCGACCCTGCCTCAAAAAAAAAAAAAAAAACCAGGGCCAGGAGTTTGACTCAGTGGCTTAAGCGCCTGTCCGGCAGGCGCAAGATTGTGAGTTCAATCCCTGGTGCCGCAAAAAAAAAAAAAAAAAAAAAAAAAGTTGGGGGGTGCTTGGAATCGGTGCAAAGGCCCTGGGGTTCAATCGCCAGTATAAAAAATAAAAGAACAGCACCATTGTCGCGGTGACCAGTTGCACAGAGAGAGAGGTAGTCTGAGGATGGGCACTGACAAGGACAGGATTGTGGCGAGCCCGGGACGCCGTGAGTGACAGCGTCCTTTCCAGAGGGCAGACCCTTTCCTGGGCGTCAGGGCCAATCCCGGAACCCCGGCCTGTCCCCTTTGCCCACAGGGAGCCGAGCGGAAAATCAGAGACGAGGAGCGAAAGCAAAGCAAGAGGAAAGGCAAGTGTGCCGCGCGGGGGAGCGAGAGCGGCTGTGCGGGGCCGGGGACTCCTGGGGCGCCGGCCGCCTGCCTTGGTCCTGGGGGCCCACGTGCCTCCTGGATTTGCAGAAGCCACGGTGGCGCCGGGAGAACTCTGGAGGTCACCCCTCCGACGGCGGCCCTTGGCTTATGACGGGAGCGCTGCCGGAGTCGCACGTTCACCTGGAAAGCTGTTTCCTCAGTGCGGCTGAAACCCCGGCTAAACGGCCACAGGGGCAGGAGCCCGGCTGAACACGGGGTCCCTCTGGGTCCCCTTGGGCGGCGGCATCGGGGACCCCACTTTGTAGGGCGACAGGGCTGGTGGCTCTGTGGTCCCTGAGTTAAACTCCAGTCCTGTCCACTCGTGAGCAGCGCGTGCGTGACAGGTGTGAAGTCAGGGTGCAGACACTGTGGTTAGAACGCGAGGGGCTCCGCGGGGACCGCTCTTACAGCTCCCCGTGGTGTGAGCAGAATGCATGGTGACCGGTGACACTTTAAAAATGTATTACGGCAAGACACATCGCCTCGCGTCTCCCTCAGACTCCCCCCCTGGCTTCCAGCACACTCGTCCCACCGTCCTGGCCGCTTCCCGCAGCAGCTCTGGAGTCCTCTCTCCTGAGGGCCTTTAGCTGCGCTGCCCTGGCTGCCTCCGTGTCCTGGGTGGATTTGAAACGTCTCCCTCTCCTGGTCACTGTGACTTTGGGGACGAGCTGGAAGTCACACAGGGCCAGATCCGGTGACTTAAGGTGGACGAGGACACAGCGTCATGTTTTTCCCAGCTGTCTCCACTGGGTGGCGCTGGGCAGCAGCAGTCACTGTAGGTCTGATCTCACCTGGTAGAGACCCCCAGGAAAGAGGACTCCAGAGCTGCTGCAGGAAGCGGCCAGGCGGTGGGATGAGCGCGCTGGAAGTGAGGGGAGGGTTTGGCGGGGGACTCTTGGTAATGTGCTTTTTACTGTAACACATCTAAACTTTTTTTGTTGTTAATATCCACTGTACTTTTTGACCACACTCAGACTTCCAAGTTCCAAGCTCTTCCAATGAGTTTTGGCCTTTTGGGCAAAATTAAATAGGCTTTCCCATGTTACATCTTCTGCGAGCCGGCGTGGCCATGTGCGTAAAGACGCCTTTCTGTCCATCTGGAGGCGGCCGGTGGATTTTACCAGGAGCACCTCGCATCCCCCTCCCCGAGCAGCGCCCCCCACAGTGCGTTCCCCCACGGGGTCACACGGGGGACGGCGGTGTGTGACACCCCCGCGCGCGCGGTCGCCTCT
>RJWM01034436.1:0-19714 GCA_004363535.1 Dasyprocta punctata | reverse complement strand
ACAGCTGGCTAATATTTTTTTCCACTCTATGGCTTGTCTTTTCACTCTGTTGGTGATTTCTTTTGATGTGCAAAAGCTTTTTAATAAAATTCATCCCAGTTGTTGATTCTTTAAAGTGTTTCTCATGTTGTTTGGGTTTTGTTTATGAAGTCTCTGCCTACCCCTATGTCTTCAAGATTTCTACTTACTTTCTCTTAGTATTTGTTTTAATATTTAGATCTTTGATCCATTTTCACTTTAGTTTAATGCATGGTGATAGGCACGGTTCTAGTTTTAGGCTTCAGCATGTAGAGAGCCAGTTTTTCCAGCACCATTTATTAAAAAGGCTTTCTTCCAGTGAACATGTTTGACTTCTTTATCAAAGATAAAGTAGCTGAGTGTGTTTGTAGTGTGTCTGCATCTTCTAATCTGTTCCATTTGTCTTCAGGTCTGTTTTTTTTTTTTTTTTGCCAGTACCATGCTAATTTTATCACAGCAGCTTTGCAGTATAATTTCAAGTCAAGGATTTTGATGCCTCCTGCCTTGCCTTTGTTACCCAGGATTTCCTTTGCTATTCTAGGTTTTTTCTGTTTCCAGATAAATTTTAGGTGAATTTTAATTCTAATGGTATGTTAATGGTATTTTGATTGGAATCTCATTAAATCTGTGTCAGTTTTGGGACTATGGCCATTTTCACTATGTTGGTTCTTCCTATTCATGAACAAGGAATGCCTTTTTATTTTCTGATATCCTCTTTCATCTCCTCTTTCAAAGTACTGTAATTTTCAATATATAAATCATTTACTGCCTTTGTTAGATTGATTTCTAAGTATTTCATTTTTTGGATGCTGTTGTGAAAGTTGTGATTTCCCTTATTTCTTTCTCAGTGAGTTTCTTGTTTGTGCAAAGCAATGCTATTTACTTTTGAGTGTTGATTTTGTATCCAGCTATGCTACTTAGTTTGGTTATTAACTCTAGGAGTCTTTTAGTGGAGTTTTGGGTGTCTCCTATGTAGAGTGTCATATCTTCTGCAAATGTTAGTTTAACTTCTTCCTTTCCTATCCTTATTCCTTTTATTTCTCTCTCTCATCTAATTGCTCTGGCTAATGTTTGCAGAACTATACTGGAAAGAAGTGTTGATAGTGAACATCCTTGTCTTATTCCTGACTTTAGAATGAAAGCTTTCAGTTTTTGTTCATTTAGTATGATGTTAGCTGTTGGCTTATCATAGGTAGCTTTTATCAGATTAAGGTAAAGTCCCTCTATTCTGATTTTCTGTAGGATTTTTATCATAAATTGGTGTTGGACTTTATCAAAAGCTTTTTCTGCATCTATTGAGATGATCATGTGATTTTTTATTTTGGCTCTATTGATATGATATATTACTTTCATTGATTTGCATATGTTGAACCATCCCTGCATTCCTGGGATGAATCCCACTTGGTCATGGTGTTATAATTTTCTTGATAATTTGCTGCATTCTGTTTGCTAATATCTCACTGAGGATTTTTGCATCTGTGTTCATTAAGAGACTGGCCTATAGTTTATTTTTTGTTGGGTCTTTCTCAGTTTTGGTATTAGGGTAATACTTGCCTCCAGGAATGATTTAGGGATGACTGCTTCCCTTTCAAACCCATTAAAGAGTTTGAGAAGTATTTGCATTAAATCTTCTCTAAATTTCTTGTAGCATTCAGCAATGAATTCATCAGGATCTGGGCTTTTCTTTATTCATAAGTTTGTAATTACATTTTTAATCTTATTAACTGATATTGGGTTAGAGTTTTTATATCTTTTTGGTTCACCTTTGGCAATTCATACTTATCTAGGAATCTGTCCATTTCTTCTGTATTTCCCATCCTATGAGAGTAAAGGTTTTCAAAGTAGGTATTGATGATCTTCTGAATTTTCACAGGATCTATGGTGGTTTCACCTTTTTCATTCCTCAGTGCATGGATTTGAGTCTTTTCTTTCCTTTTTCTGATAAGGTTGTCTCAGCATTTATCAATTTTATTTTTCCTTTGACCTCTCCATAGTCTGAAGCCCAACATGACTCCTTAAAGACAAGGGCAGAGCCCCTACTGGTTCCATTTAACTACTTGATAAACAGTATCCCTCCCATTTCTTCCAATAATAAAAGACTTCGGTAATTATTTTTTAAGGCAGTTGATATAGAACCCTACTCTTCAGCATTTAAGAAAAAGGCCTTGGAAATGTTCCAAGTACAAAGATAAGGTCTGTTATCTATTGACTAAAATACTCCCATTCAACTTCCACATACTCACAATGAGTTGGCTTGACAGTCATTGTCTGTTTCCTGTGCTTTATTCAGTGACTCAGACACAAGTTTCTAAATTTCCTGAAATTTATGTTAGAAGAAACAGGTAGAATTTATAAAGGGAGTGGGGAGAATGCTCATCTGTTCCTCAAAAGTGGAGACCATAGCTCTTATCTATAAGGTGAGATTTCCAGGTCTCCATGAGACCATGGGAAACATGGCAGAAAGTTGAATTGTAACGTCTCCCTGAAGAATGGAACCTGGTGCAAGTGACTCACTCAGGTCAGCTAGAGATAACAGGCCATCTGGGGAAAAAGTCCAAACGAGACTTTGGTCGAGGCAAGCACAAAAGGGGGT
Source organism: Dasyprocta punctata (assembly GCA_004363535.1). NCBI lineage: Eukaryota > Metazoa > Chordata > Mammalia > Rodentia > Dasyproctidae > Dasyprocta > Dasyprocta punctata. The sequence goes on along the minus strand of RJWM01034436.1, from coordinate 17,103 downwards.
AAGCTGGGGGAGGTGGCTACCCAAGCAGGAGACCAAGTTACTGGTAGCTAGTCCCACAAAATAATGAGAAAGCTGAATAAAGTAGTGGGAAGAACAAATGTGTGGAAATGAAGGAGACATATTAAACTTTAGATCACACACATGGAATCTTCGTGGTGCAGGTTTCTTGTACCAGGCAGAGCCCACAGCGATCTGTTCTATGACTGGATTAGTGGCGGCTGCCCTGGCAGCCTTTTACTGTTCAGTTTAATGAGAAGGGAAAAAAAAGATGAAAGAGGAGAGAGAAAAATAAAGAAGTTTTCCCCAAAGGGCTCTTACCTCTTAGCTGGTACCACCAAGACTAGTGCAACAACAATCAGAATGGATAATTTTAAAAACATTGGAAGAAATAAATTAAAGAAAAGCATAATAAAATAGTAAAAAACATAGTAAAAATGAAAAGAAAAAATGTTTTAAAAAAGTAACAAAAAATACCTAACATCCAAACAAATGAATACAAAATAACAGTTATGGTTATTTATCTGATCTTTAAAAAGCTAAAAAGTCGGACTATATGTCAAAATTCTTAAAAGGGGACTAGTTAAAACAAAGGAAAATATAATACTACGAAAAAATTCATAAGAGGTGACAAAACAAAAATACTTTATAATGCAAAGATAGAGAAATATACTATCTCAAGATTAACAGCCCATAAAATACCCTATTAAAACTCAAGAGAAAAAATGTAAATAACCCCAAAAAAGTAGTTTTGTTTTTAACAGAGGATATTTTTCAATCTGAAGATATAGCACTCTAAAATTTGTCTTTTAACATAGAATTAAAATGCATATGACATTAAAGCTATTAGAAAAATGAAGAGTAACAAATAAAAACACGTTTCAAGTTTTCGTCAAGTAGACCAAAAACATACAGTGACTAAAAGTGTAAGGAACTTTCAACAGGATCGATGCAGTGACTATAAAAACATATACCACAAGATCTTCCTGCTGGCATCTGCATGGATAAGACACTTGTACTCTGGTCTCAAGGAAATTTCAATTTTCATTGGTTTATCTCTAATAATTATCACAGAATTTCTCACATGAGTAAGTGTCAATTGTATGATATTAGTCAATTATCATGTAAAAATCAATATATCTTCCCCTTTTCCTGAGCTTTCTGTCTTTTTGAAAAATTTGACCTCAACTACCAAGTTCACAAGCAGCTTTTTCTTTCCCTGTATATTGTTGCCACTGGAAGTTGTCTTTCAACCACAGAGGAAACCAGGCAGTGTAGCACTATACTGATACAGCTGGAGCGCAGGGGTTTACAACCAGGAAAAAAAAGAATGTAGCAACGTATTGCTATGCAAACACTTCCTGAAACTGCTCAGGAATTTTATGGTGTATTAGCCGATTGATTTTTTACATCATGTAAGTAACCTTGGTTGGCTTTTTATTATCTAGACTTCTTAGGCATTTTAAAATACAAACCTCAAGGAACTCAAAACCACAATGCTTAGTAGAAAAATGGAAGAATATTTCCTTTCCTTTTTCGTACCTCATTAAAGTTGACAAATTTCCATCAAAATTTTCTTGCTTTAAATGTACCTGAGATATGTAATGACCTTATAAATTTTAATAAATAATACATTTCAAATCATTTCCCAATTTTTAATTATTTCCATAGGCTATTTGACTTACAAATACACCACTTTTCTTTCATTGGACTTTTACAAATACACCACTTTTCAAACAATTTTTGTGTTCCACAAATTTTATCACATTAAAATTACAGTATTATTTGTGGCCTTCAACATTAAAACTTTGGAGCCAAAAGTGAATAACGTGGTATATAGTCTACTGGTGGTGGATTGACAACTGGTGGTCAACTTGTAACACCCAGCTGAACTGAATCAGCACAGTGCTGGGTGTGGAGGGCCCACCTGAGGATTGTTGCCAACAGTATAAAAAGAGAACTGAAAGAGAAAATGGTGTGCTGTTGATTCTCCTGGAGAAGCTTGGTACTCTGATTTTTCTAATATGAACTCAGCTGTTCTCAACATCAGAGGAGCTCAGGACCTTGCTATTGCGAAAGGTGGTCGCAGTTCAGCCTGCTGGCACAGATGCTTCATTCCACTGGTGCAGACTTTCTAGCTTCCACTACTGGCCTTTGGGCCTTTCCAGTGCAAATCCTTGATGCAGACTTGTATGAGACATTGTCATGGACCCTAGGCCTCCAGCTGGACTCGTAGAGGGCATTGCCATGGGCTCAAGGTCTTCAGCCAGATTCATGCAGGACATTGTTGTGGGATCCAGGCCCTCAACTAGATTCTTTGGATCTCTAGTGTGTGGACGGATCTCCCACATTCTTTTGCATTTTACTTTTTGAGTAAATATTATAAAATCATCTTATACATTGTATGTCGTGTATTAAATTGTTTCCCTTGCAAAACCTGACTACAAGTTTACTATGTATTATGCTTCAAAATATTTTTGAAGTCACTTACATTAGTTTTATGCTAATATACAAAATCAAGTTTCAACGTCTTCATATTAATTTCACAATAACATGTTTTGATGAATTAAGTTTTCATCAACTGGATATTACTGATATTTAAAGAAGCTTCACAAATGCACTGTTGTTCATGCCTTATTAGAATTAATGATAGCAGGATAATTACTACTTAGGAAATTTAGTCAAAATGTTACTGTATTTCAGAAAATAATAATTTTGGTTGTCATATAGATGTAAGTTTAATTTATGGATCAAGGAGAACAGAAATGAGTTTTCATACAGAAACAGGAAGCTTATAATTCTGTATTTCCAGAAAAATGTGAAATATTTAATCTTTCTGATTATAGAACCAAGGAATAGCTCTGTAAATTCATTAAATCACCTTTAGTGAAACTGATGGAAATTTCAAGTCTTTTGGCACATTAATATATCTAGTAATGGGAGCATGTGTCTCTCAATACACCTTTTCCCAAGGAACCTTAACCTTACTACCTGCCTTAGTCTGAGTTCCTCCTAAAAGTAGAGCCTGGGGCAAGGACTTAGAAGCTGATGGTTTATTTGAAAGATAATGCTATGGAGTAAAACTGAGGGGATAAAGAAGTAGATGGTAAGTATTTAAGCCATTAAAAGCTGTGCTCAGGAGGTGCTAACCTGTGAGCTAGGCCCATGGACAAACCTCTGAGAATCTGAAGAGACTCAGAACTGTCCTAACAAAGGGATTCCAGGCCATTGGTCCACCAGGTCTCATCTTCTGCTGGTCCGGGACTTCCACCCAGTGTACAAAGCCTCTCTGAACTTCGACGTTGCATTTGCTTGGCTTAGGGAAAGCAGAGAGATGCCAACAGAGCATTCAGTGCAGGACGCTAAGGAGCTCGGGAACTGTCCATTGCGTGAGTGCTGAAACCAAATGGAGAAGTGGACTAGAGCTGTGGTCATTTGCATGGCAAGCATGTGCCATACAACCATCAATGGCCTCAATTTATGAAAACTGTAAAACAACCCACTTAATGAATTTAATCAATTAATAAAAGGATTTACTGAGCCTTGTAAGGAATGTTTCAGGAAACTGGGAAAGAAGACAGGTAGGTAGATAAATCCAGAGAGATAGTGATAGAGATAGAGGTTTGCTGTGACCATTCGGTGGCAACCAGAGATCAAGCTCATTTCTCTCAAACAGTCATCTCAACAACCTTTTAGTAGAACTTCCAGTGACTTCAAGTTGTTCCATTCATAGCGTTTATTCCAAATACTTTGTTAGGAAAAGTAATATGGAAGAAGTCAAATGGTCTTAAGAAAAACTGAACAAATGTTGAACTGCTTTCTAGAGAAATAAAATAAGGCATTTTCACACTCAATTGAAAAGGAAGAAAGGTTTCAGTTTCACAAGTAAAATGCCTTTTGTCAGTTCACAAAACAATTATATTTGCAGCCTTAAATTATTCTTTTTGAGTTTTATTTTCTTGTCTATGATTTGATTAAGTGGTCTCCAGGATTATTCCACCCCTAGTATTCACTGAACTTATGGCCAAACCTCAAAAATTAAAAGCATCACAGAAAGGACATTATTAAGACATGAGCCGTGTGCATGCCTATTATCCCAACACTCAGTAGGCTGAAACAGAAGGATCACTGTGAGTTCGAGGTCAGCATGGCTTTTATAATGAGTTTAAGGTCATCCTGAACTATATAGTAGGATCCTGTCTCAAAATAGTCAGAGAAGGAGGGGGAGGCTTGGGATTGAAGTTATAGAAATGAAGTTAATTATCAGTTTCAGTTAGTATCATTTCATGCTGCATAAAAACTATCCAAAAACCTAGCAGCTTAAAACAAGAGATATGTATTATTTGTCATGATTCTGTGCATTGGCTGGATGGCTTTTCTGATCTGTGTTAGTTTACATGGAACCAAATAGTCTGGGTCAGGGGTCAGCAAAAGTTTTCTGTAAAAAACTTTATGGACTGTAAAATTACTTTTGCAGCAACTCAACTCTGCTGTTGCAATATGACAGGAGCAATAGAGAGTACATGAAATAGTAGGCATGCTTGTGTCTCAATGAAACCTTATTTTTTACAAGCAGGTAATAGGCTAGATTCAACCTGCAGGCCATCGTTTGCAAACCTGTTGCCTAAGTGGTCTAAGACTTCCTGTTCAGATCAGTAACACTGAGCTGTGTCAGTTCTTTCCCACTGGTACAGTCTCAGATTCTCCATCAGGGCTGATTACATTCACCCCCATGGCACACTTGGGGTTCCAGATGTAGCAAGGTAGCAAGACCTATGGCACACCATTTTTCAACCTCAATGCTTATGACATATTTTCCCCACTGACCAATGTTATATGGTAAAGTTTTGAGCCAAAAAATCAACAAATAAGCTCTATTCAGTGATGAGAGGAATGGAAAAAGTAAAAATACAAGGTAGCCTGCCTACAATGATAGAGAAAATATGCAGTCATTACAGTATGCCACAGGGAACCCTATAAAATATCTCTGCAGTTAATTCACATTTCTAATCATTTGGATTTACCTATCCCTGAGACTATTAGAAAGATTAGACTTTGAGATGACAGTAAATATATCTTATTTCTCCTAAAAAATAATTTTAATGTGATTTCTTAAAGTTCTACATGGACAGAAACATTACCACCTGGGAAATTCCAAAGTTCCTATGACCATGTAGCCTGTAATTTGTAAGGTTTATAAAGATTAGACTATGAAAGAATGAATTTAAAACATCTTTTAAACTGGATATTTTTGTCCACCTTTATATGAAAAGAGATATCTGTAGCCTACAGCAGTGAGTTTATCACTTGAGACTAAACATATGAATCTCACTCCATTATTTCCACTCCAGTTTGAAATCTGTCCTCCAGGCACCTGAAGCCTGCAATAATGGGAGACGCAGCAATTACTACAGAAATTGATCAAAGTTCTGGTTTTATTTTTCTTGAGGGGGGGTGGGATTTTGGCAAAAATCATCTGATGCAATAGTCTAAGGAAATGGAAAAGCATTCCAGGTAAGTCAAAGATAAAATTCCTCCTGAATGTTTTGTCAAAAATATAGGAATAATAGTATACTCAGTTTTTTGAAGTATGATATGTGGGTTGTTGTACCTGGTATCAAGGCTTACTTTTAATGGTTGCATCTGTATTAATGTGGAGCATTAATTGACAGCAGTCAAGAAGCACAAAGACAAACAAAATAGAAAGGATTTGAAACAAAACTAAATGCTTCCCCTACCTGAATGAGATGCCTTGTGATTTTATTTGTATTCTCAAAATTAGCCCTGAAGCAACCAAACTGTCCTCTGCCTACCTGCTAATTCTCAGCAGGTGAAAAAATAATCTTTCAGATAACACAATTAAAGAAGAAGCAATCAACATTTCTAAGCATTAAAAGAAAAATATGAATTGTCTTATAGATTATCTACAGGGCTGAGGTCAGGGAAGACAATGACCTCATTGCTTAGAATAGTAGTCCTGAAGTGGGGCCTGGGCCAGTAGCAACATCCTCTGGAAACTTATTAGAAATGCAGACTATCTGGCCCAGACTTCATGCAATAAATCCCATACTTTAGAGGTGAGTCCTAAATATATGTTTTAACAAGGTGGTTCTGATGTGTGGGAAAAATTGAGAATGATAGTATCAGAAATAACAATACGATTATTCTTTTAAGAGGGGCATACTTGAAATCAACTAGGTCTGATAATTTTATTCTTTTTTATTTATTTTATTTTTATTTTTTATTTTTTTGGTACCAGGGATCAAACTTACAACCTCACACCTGCCAGGCAGGCACTTAAGTCACAGAGCTAAATCCCTAGCATGTCTCATAATTTTAAACTACCTGTTTGAGCAATCTTCATAGAGCATTAGATATTCAATCAGGAAGTTTTAGTTACAGGAACACAATTTGACTATTGCAAAGAGGACTGATTGGCAAATCATCATGATTTAAAATTGTTCTCTTATTTTTTATTCAAGTCTGGCAGGATCATGGTCATTAAGGAAGAATTAGCTAAATAAGCAAAGCTAGGATATTGAAGTGAGATAAAGTTTCATTTTCAAATAGTTTTAGAGAAGTGTGTACTTTCCATGATTCCATAAGCTTAACCTGGATAAGACGACTTAAATAATTGTGTCATTCTACCTTTCAAAACAAGAAATCACACAAAGTCCAACAAGCAAGCATACACTTATAAAACACACATATACACACTAAAATGTATCCTTTCAAAGAAAAAATGGAACATAAACAAGCATTTGAAACATGTTGGTAAGAAAGACATGCAAAGAAGCTAGATGAAAATGTAAAATTTCATACAAAATGGTGGCTGGAGCACAAGAAATCTGCTTTGACTTTTGCCTGCCCACTTCAAGTGCAGCAGAGCTGATGTCACTGGAGCAACCAGACAAAGAACAGATTAGAAAGGCAGTGCAAGCTTCGTTGACACATTCCAAGTCCAGGAAGAACAATAATGAATTGCTTTTGAATTAGATTGGAAATTTATTTTTAATAGTGGAATTGTGGAAATTCCAGAAAAGGAATTGATGGTCAGATCATTCTTACCTCATAATCATCAATCAGATTTATTAGAAATCTGTTTATTTACCAAGAATGAACTCCAGTCAACTGAACAGACAGAATGTTTATATAGAAAGCTTTTGGCGCAAGAAAAGAATTAAAACAATCTCTCACAGTCTCCATTTCCAAACTTTAAAAATGGAATATAAAGCTTATGAAGCCAAGATCCCCCTCCTGAGTACTTCTTCCTTACTGGTGAAAGAATTAGGCAGGTTTTACCCTCACACATAGGAAGACATTTCTATCAAAGGAAGAAAGTTCCAGTGCCTGTAAACATTCTGACAAAGCACGTATCGAAAGAGATCAACATCTCCCTGGTGGGACTGTCTTAAACACCTCCAAAGTGGTTCTTCCGTTGCTATCTGTATCAGTCACACCGGAATGCCAACTCAACACATGATCGAAAACATCATTGCTGCGGTGGAAAATCTTTCAGAAAAATAGCCAAGAAGTAGGAAAGTGTGAAACTGAGAAGTAGCTTTCCCTGTCCATCTTTTCCTCATTTATCACTTCTTGGCTGAAACCAACAAAATGTCCATCCATAAACTGAAGGAATAAGAGACTAAGAAAAGACAGAAAGGAAAAATTTTGTGAAAAGTGAAAGTTGATGATGGAAAACAAAAAGTTAAAGCAAAAAGCTAAGTAAGTTGTGTCAGTCTTAAGTAAAGGTGGCATGGCACCTAAAACCAAAGGTCCTTCCAGAAAGAGCTGTGGGTTCCAGAAGTAAAAGACTGGGAAAGCAAAAATCCAAGCTAGAGTGACAAATGAATCTGATCATAAGATTCCACAACTGGTACCAATAGACGAGACTCCAGTGAAAGAAAACATCAGTGTGCATAAACACATCCCAGGGAAGAAGTTTGCCCCAAAAAGTCTTGATTCCAACACATCTCAGGGCAAGAACAAAAAGGCCTTGCCAGCTCCTGAGACCCCAGGTCCAGGTCAAGACAAAAACAGGACAGAAGAAGAAAGGAAGAAACTCCTCACTCTGGAAGGAAGAGCTGAGAGAGACTCCAAGAAAGCTGGAGGCCAAGGTGTTCACTACTGCTATTAAATCTGCAAGGAAAGCTCCCTGCACCACCCAGTCAACAACGGAACCCAAAGTGCCCCAGTCAATCTAAAACCAGTGACTCAACTGGAAGGAAATAGCAGAGTCACCTAAGGGCTGTTGGAAAATCCTTGGGTCCTGGGTTGAGGGTGTAGCTCGGGAACAGAAGGCTTGCCCAGCATGCGTGAGGCCCTAGGTTCAATCCTTTGCACCACTAAAAGTAAATCATCAAACTAAAAATACTTGAATCTTGACCTACCACTGCAACCTTCTTCAAAAGTGAGGCCTGGATTTAAATTTTTTTTTTTCTTTTTAAACCTCCACAGGTAATTTAAATATTTTTTTTCTTTTTAAACTCCCACAGGTAGTTATGACATGTATCTAGTTATAAGAAACAGTGGTAAAAGTCCTTTTTAAAATTTCTGTCCCACCCATTTGCTAATGTTGTGGAGGGAAAATGAGTGCTTCTTCATGTTTGTGATTTTTATTATTAAAGTATAGCATTTGCTTCTGAGAACAAGAACAACAAAATAAAAACGTGGCTGGTAAGTTGGAGTCAATGAAGTTCAGGTGGACCCAGTACTTAATACCTGAATTAAGCATTTCTTTTCCTTACCTTCATAAAAGAGGTTGTGAACAACCTGTGCGCTATAAGTTTAAATTATATTTACTTTTGTGATCAGTCCACTGTCTCCAGCCTCTCTCAACACCCTAACCTCAGTGTCAGATATGCTCTTGTGTTAGAGATATGTATTTCACAGCACTTTCCAACAGAGAGTTACTTAATTATCAATCCATTTTCAAACACTTGTCCAACTAAGGAAGCATGTGAGTGACATTTTCAAGTGCATTTATCAGCTCATAAAATCTTAAGCTCAAATATGATAGAGATCGCAGAAATTCATAAAGGAAAAGATCACCTGCAAGAAAAACAAATCCTGTCTTTTTCTACATACGTGTTATCATTTAGACCTAAACTGTCCCCCAAAAGTCCAATAATATTAGAGGTAGGGTTTTGAGAGAGTGATTGGATCATAGAAATGGCATGATGGATTGAAGAATTCATAGCTCAACTCTCAGATGAGACCTGGCCAGAAGCTGCAAACACCAGGGATATAGTCTGGGAGGACGTGATCTTGGCCCTGGCTCCTCCTTTCTATTTCTTGGTTGCCATGTGTTGAACATTTTGTGTCTACCACGCCCTTCCACTATGCCATTTTTGCTTTGAAGTCAACCAACTATGGACTGAATTTCTTAAATCCATGAGCCAAAATAAACCTCTCCTGCTTTAAGTTGCAGGTGTTGGGTCTCAGGTATTTTGTCTCAGTGACAGGAAAATGATAAACACAGTATATTTTATGTGTATGACTATCTTAGAGCCATAGCTTATCAATATAGTCCAAAATGTATATATGTTTTCTTACAATAAAAGTAGAAACAGAAGACAAAACAATCACTAATCTGAGCTTCACATACTCAGAACTGAAATTTTTTTCCAAAGTAAATTTCAAACTTGGATGATATTTAATGGAGAATAATTGAAACAAGTGATCCAGTTGTAAATGCTCATTTTATATTAAATAAAAAATTTCAATACTTTACTGAAAAAAAGGTATAATGGTTTACATTAAAAAGGGATATTGGGACTGGGGATTTAGCTCAGTGGCATAAGCAACTGCCTGGTATGCATAAGGTTATGGTTCCCAAAAAAGGGGGGCATTATTTACTGTTGCATTTTATTGAATGATTAGTTTACAACAAGTAACTATTTGGTATTTTAAAAGCTTTATACATAAGTTATAGTAATCTGTCAATTATGAAGATGCTAAAGCAGTCTTAGAAGTTAAATTTCTCTCTGATCTTTTCCTGCCCTCCTGTCTGTCACCCCTCATTCTCCCCAAGGCAAGCAGTAGAGGCTACAATTCCTCTTCCTCAGCTTGGATAATAGAAACTGCAATTCCTTTTTCTCAAAGTCAACCATAAAACCTGAAAGTACCATTCTAACTTACTCCCATCTTCTGATATAAGAGTTGGCCGTAAGGAAACTCTAATATATCTTATGCATCATGAGACCCCCCCATCCATAATATGTTCTGTCTGATAATCAGAAATGAGGCTATACAGGGAGTCCACAAGGAATTAAATACACAGACCTGGCTAAGGATTTTTACTGATCCCATTACTTTTAGCATCTAACTTTTTGTCCAATCACATTTCTTCATTCTGTCCATGCTTCATTATACCCATGTATAAAAATGAGTCTTTGGATCTTCATTTTGAAGGCTCCCATATCAGTAAAACTATGATCAACTACATGTGATATGTTTTTCTCTCATTAGTATGTCTTTTGTTACAGGGACATTAGCCAGAATCCTCTATGATAGTCAGGAAAGGGACCACCCTTTATTCTATCCCTACAGTATAAATATGTGTATAGTAATAAATACAACGTATATTATAATAAGCAAATACAAAGTCTTCCAAAAATATGCATACACACTTCATCAGTTCACCACTACTAAATGTCTGGAAGCGAATGGCCACCACTTTGAGCACCTCTTGTAACTGTAGAGGCCAAAAGTAACTTTTATGAATCTCATGATAGCTCAATAACTTGTTTTCAATAAACTTAGTGTTAAAATATATTTACAAGTTTTTCTTTTCCTGATGTATACATTGTTTGGCAGAATCTGTATTTATGAACATACAAATATAATATATAAAAATAAATATAACTATACCCTTTCTATAATTATACACTTACTGAAACAACTCTTACAAATCCAATGTTTAGAAATTGTTAATTTATATCAGCCATGTGAATGTTTCCCAAAGGAAACATATGAGCAAAATAAATGGTAAAGGTATTCCTCACAAAACTTGCTATTCAGAATGTAGTGCTTCTGAATCATTTCTTCCTTAGAGCTACTGATAGCCAAATTTTTCCATAGTCATTTTCTGCCATTAGGAGCATTAAGAGACAGCATTTTCTACAGAGTTCATTTTTGTTTTACAGAATTTCATTCCAAGCAGCTAACACTTATTCTGTAACATTTGATGCCAGTGCCTTCTTGATCTTAGCTGAAGATGTCAGCATAAGGTTTTCAAACAGCTAAGACTTAGATATTTCTTTAATCTTAATGGTATGTCAGAATAATCAAAGGTTTGCTGTTGCCTAATTGTGCCATTAGGAATGCTAAGAATTTGTATGATACAGCATAGTGGTAACTATATCACAAGTGTTATCTACACATCTTAAAAGACATGTTGCAATTTCAGGATCATTAAATGTGAAAATAAAGGATCAATAAATCATGGTATTAGCATTGTTTTCTTTAATGAATCTGAGAGATTGTCCTAATGGCCTTAAATCAATTTCTATTTACAACTATTACTGATATATATAAATATCTGTCATGGTATTTTTGCATATTGGAAATGATAATAGCAGATACACAAAAAATAAAGAATCAAAATATATCACTACAAAAACCATCAAGTGAAAATAAAAGATGGTAAGCGAGGTAAAGAGCACAAAACTACAAAACAGAAAACAGTTAATGAAATGACACCAGTTGGTTCTAGACATTGCCACAGTTTGGATGTTGAATAGATCTTAAGGCCCATGTGTTGCAGGTTTGGTCCCCTAGTGTGTTACTATTAGGAGGCAGTGGGAACCTTGAGAGACATGCTCACTGAGAGGTCTTAGGTCATGTGGGACATGTCCTCAAAGGAGACTATGGGGTGCCAGTCTCTTACTTTTATTTTTTAATATCTGACTTGTGATGTAAGTGGTTTTGCTCCACATGGCTCTGTCATGACATGCTACTTCATCATAGGCCCACAGCAATATGTCCAATTAATCATGGAGTGGAGCCTCCAAAGCTATGACCAAAATGAAACTTTACACTTTATTAGTCAATTTCTCAAGTATTTCATTATAGTAATGAAAAGCTGACTTTATTCATCATGAGCTAAATGTCTGAGGCACTTCAGAAATGAAGGCAAGTCATTTTCTGGTCCCCTTCCGTCTCTCATAGACAGAAGCTATCTTTTTCTAAATAAATTTTTCCTACTATTAACCTCCATTGTTCCTAGAATTCATTCCTTAATTTTAGAGAACATGAACTCAGTGTTTCAGACATCTAGCAAGTTGGGAGTTGCAATATTTCCTTTATATTATCTGGAGGTCCATGTGCCACTCCTCTATGACATATCCTATGTCATTTGGAGATCTTCCACTGAGCTAATTGGAGGAAGGTAAGAGTTTGCTTTTGTTTCATTGATTCTGTGTCATGGCTCGCTTAGGTAATCAAAATTTCTATACTTTATATTTTATTTTAAGTCTTTGTTAATTGTTTGGTGTTTCATTAAAGTGACAATAAATTTGAGAACATGAGAAGGTTATGATGTTTCTTTAACAGGGCATTTTACTCCTTATTTTGTATATGTTGTATTTGGACTTAGTTGCTGAACTTACTACTATTCCTTGTTTGACCTGATTGTTGTGGTTTGTTATCTCAGACAATGGTGCTAAGGAAAAGTAATGTTAGAGTGCCCCTTAATGAAGTTTGATATGAAATGCTGCAAAACAGTCTTTTTATGAAATCTAGTCTACATTTATCTCAGACTTTTATCTATTCCTTACAGAACTTTAACAAACCATTAACCTGATGGCTAGTTAAAGGCTTTTAGAGCAGCCACCACACTCTTAAAAGCAAAGAACAGGTTCTCAAGTACCTTCTAGTGAATCCCCATTGAAGTAAATGGTTAATGGAATGCTGACCAGACAGGAAGTCAGATTCCTTTCTGGAGACTATGATCTCTGGTTGCAATGACCAGTAGAAACTGAGAGAGCAACTGAGCAGTCATGGCCAGGGTGACTCTCTGGCATATACCCAAAGGTTCCTTAGTGGAAGCTAAGTACCCACAGCCTGACTGGATAACCAGCACAACAATATCCACTTGGATATCATCTCTCCCTGCACTTCTCAATGATCACCTGGTATCCTCTGTCTCAGCGTAACCTGAGCAGATGCTGTTAGAGCCCTTTCTTAAAACCTCCATTAAGAGTCAAGTTACAGATCTGGACTTTCCTCTCCATTAATAAGTTAGAAACCCCAGTTTTTCTCTGACTCGCTGGGATCTAACTTTAAAATTCCCTGATTAGGTATCTCTCTTACCTCTAGGAATCTAACCTAAGTTAACTTATAATAACTGTTTACCTTTCATGGAAAAGGCAGCTCTCAAGAGAGCATTTCATATTTGTGCTTTACGTATGCTGAGAGTAAACAAGAGATTTTTAGTCAGCCTTTCTTTTCTTTCAAGTATATGTACAACTGATGGATTTTCCTTTACTGATTTGTAAATTATGGTTGCAAAGTGATGAGTATAAGTTCAATCTATAACAAAGAAATTTTAGATTATACTTTGAATGCTGCTGCATAGCCTTGTCTGGCTGCTGGGACAGGTTGCCTAGATGATTAGATAGACGATAACACAAATGTCTTGGAGACTTCTTTGCCCAAGGGCCCAGGGCAGAGCTCAAATCAACTGTTGCTTCTGTCTACCTCTAAAGGTCGTCTGTTTTACAGGATAAAAGGTGCTGTCCTGAGATTTGTCTGCCTCTCTCTCAAAGAACTAGAAAACTGGAGCTTTTGCTAAGCAATGCTACTTCCTTTAAACATGGCTGTTATGACTGAGATCGATAACTTGTGCTTATAAAACTCACTTGCTGGAGCAAACTTTAAGTTCCCAAAAGATATAAAGTTACATACCAGTACAAGTGTGGATAGCATGGTTAAATTTTATCTTCTGGTCTCTCTCCAGATGGCATTCACTGACCCTAGAGTGGAATCAACTTGAGGGACCCCCTGGTTTTTTGCATTTCAGAAATGAAAGCCTCAGTGTCAAAGTCTCTTACTGCTTTGGAATGTATTCTTAAGCACTGGAAAATGTTCAGCTCTTACATACTGCAAAAGAGTTGTCTGATATTTTTCTGCACCCACACATGGCCTCCCTACCCATTATAGCCAAAATGGAATGCAAAGAGAAGTATTGATTATGAAGCTATTTCACAACTAGAGTTGTATTGTAAGAGAGAGGAAAAATGATCAAAATTGCCATATGTTCATTTTTTTTGAACTAAAAAATAATCCTTACTTGTGTTTAAATGTAAATGTAAGCCACAGGAAAACCAGATAACTCTGGCTTGAAGCATCCACTATCACTGCACCTGAGGCTACTCTTCCTCAACCTTTGGAACCCAAGCACAAGATTTCCAAGAAAACTTTAATCAAAGCTTCACTTACTATTACTGAGTCTGAGGCTTCTCTTACTTGCCCTTCAGGTTCTAAAGATGGAGCTTCTAGGCCAGTCATAATTAAAGCCTCTGTGAGGCTGTATCCCCCCTTAGCTGATTTTGTTCAAGTTCCTTAAGGACAATATCCCTTACAGGAGGTAAGTGGGGAATTTGTAACTGCCGGTGAGCAGAAACACTGAAACAACACCCAGGATTCAAAGAGAAGCTTGATATTTATGTTGATAGGCGCTGATCGAGATCATCCCCAAAATATCAGACCCTGGTCTCTAGTGGTTTAGGGCTTATTTGGGACAAGAAAGCAGGAAGTACAGAGGCAGAATGAGTTGTCATTTGGGGATTGGTTCTTACAATATGCATCATAGTGACCAGTCATACATGACAGTGACCAGTCATTTCTAAGAAACAAAATTAACAGGAACTGTAACCAGAACTATTACTTGGGCAACTAACAAACCGAAGTATACTGGCTGGGTGACTGGGGGTAGAGGGACCTTGTGCTACAGAACTACCCATGTTAATGTGTCTCTTCCTCTCAGTGACCAAAAACAGATCAAGATAGATCTAGGGAAGTTTTCACATGAACCTGATTAAGTACATTGATGTCTTTAGAGGATTTACTCAGACCTATAAACTAGTTAGGGGAAATGTAATATTGTGCTGAAATCATTAACTTCTAATGAAACACAATAGGTATAGACTTTAATCTATGAATTTCTTAAGTGTATTACAGTTACATGGGGATACATATTTTCAGGGCAGGATTAAATAGAGCCTAGCCAGCACTGCTATAGGGGAAGTTACCTGGGTGACTGGGTAGAGAAATCTAAATGTTCTAAAGACCTCTTTCCCCTAAGGCTGAGATTTCTTCTGGACTATTACCAATCTCTGTCTGTCCCTGGAGGTGGACAAGCTGGTACTATAGAATTTTTGATTCAAAGTCATTTATTATAAAGTAATCCCTAAACAATGTAGTTGAAACGCTTTCATTTTCTCTCTCACTATCTTTCAAAAGGTCAAAAGCAGCCATTTGGTCCTATAATCATTGGTTTCATTTTCTGTTTTGCAATGCAGTTGGAGTCAATCATGACTTTCGGTTTTTCAGCTTGAAGACCAGCTGGCTCATGGGAAGGTATAGATTCTCTTCTGGCTGATACTCTTTCCCATCAGCATGGCAGAACTTGCTTCACAGGAAGGTGTGATTTTTCTTCCAGCTGAGGCTCTTACCCATCAGGATAACGGGGTTTGCTTCATGGCAAGGCATGGTTTCTCTTCTGACTGAGGCTCTTACCCATCAGCATGGCAGAGCTTGCTTCTTGAGAAAGTGTGGTTTCTCTTCTGGTTGAGGCTCTTACTGATCAGCATAGTGGGGCTTGCTTCACAGGAAGGTGTGGTTTCTCCTGAATGTGTTGTTTTTAAAAGGACCCAAATTTATGCCCTCTATAAGAGATTTACTTTACATTTAAGGACACATATATGTTAAAAGTGAAAGAGTGTAAAAAGATATTTTATGCAAATAATAACCAAAAATGAGTAGATATTTCTGTATTTACATTAGACAAACAAACTTTAGGTCAAAATCTGTCCAAAAAGACAAACAAGGCTATTATATAATGATAAAAGTCTCAATTCAACAGGAAAATACTGCAATTTAAATATACATGCACTCAATATCAGATTGCTTAATACATAAAGGAAATATTTACAGAGATTTGTAGGGAAAAATAGAGTGACTATGACAACAGAAAAATGTAATCCCTGATGAGTATAGATTAAAATTATTAACAAAATATTAGCGAACTAATTCAAAAGCACATTACATATATCAGTAGTAGTGACTAAGTGGGATTTATTCTGAGACGCAAGGTTCAACATATGCAGATTAATAAAAATGATACATCACATTAACAAAACAAGCAATAAAAATTACATAATCATCTCAATAGCTTCATAAAATTTTTTGCTAAAATTTAATACCCTTTCATAAAATTTGCCATAAAGTAGATAGAGAAAAAACTTGCCATAATAAAATCTGTGTATAAAAATCCTATAACTAACATCATATTCAACAGTGAAAAACTCAAACCTTTTTCTCTAGGACCCAAAGAACAAAAGGATGTCTTTCACACCATTTCTATTAAAAAAAATAGCAAAAGTTCCAATCAGAGCAATTAAGCAAGAGAAATTTTTAAAAGCACATCTATCAAAAAGTAAGACATAATGTTTTATTTACAAATGACATGATCATATTTAGAGAACATTTTAAATACTCCACAAAAGATACTGTTAAAACCCAAAAGGAAAAGACATCATTTTCTTCAATAAACAGTGCTAGAAAAACTATACACAAAACAATGAAATCTTACATTACACCTAACACAAAAATGAACTCAAACTAGAATAAAGATTCAAATATAAGACTAAAATCACAAAACAAGTAGAAAGAAAACATAGAGAAAAAGCTTGTGACCTTGACATAATTTACTGGATATGGCGACAAAACCACAAGCCATAAAAGCAAAAATGGATGAGTAGAATTATGTCAAACTAAAAAGATCTGCATCACAAAGGAAACAATCAAGAAAATAAAATGGAAATCTATGGAATGGAAGAAAATATCTGCAAAGCATATACCTGGTAAGGAATCAGCATTCAA
>RJWM01034435.1:0-19710 GCA_004363535.1 Dasyprocta punctata | reverse complement strand
CCAGCTAGCCAACCTTCTTAGCTCTGCCCCTCACCGTACAACCCCTTCATCCTCTGCTGGATCCGCAGCTGTTTACCATGCTAAGCGCTCACCCTTCCCGCGGCGCACTGATCAGAGGGCTGGCTGGAGATGGCACTGCTGTCTCTGCCCCACCCGAGCTCGGCTTGGGGACGGTGTCAGATAGCGTTTGAGAAGCAACGCTTGTGGAGGCTATGAGTTCTGCTCTCTGAAGGTGACCGGGCCATGTGGCTCCCCTTGAAGGTGGGGTGGGCACTGCCAGGCACTGTGATGGAGCAGAGATGAGACCTGGCACCCCGGAAGTCCACTGAGGGATGGGCCCCTCAGAAGGAGCAGCTGGCAGCCAAGCTGGGCATCTTCTCAGTGCCAGGGTGGGCAGTGTTAACAAGACCTGACTCCATCGAGTCCTGAGTTCCAGGACGGAAGTACCCCGGACCTTGAGAAGGAGAATCTTAGGCTGCGCTCCCCAGCGCGCACGCAGCCCTGCTCCCCAGGACAGGAGGCCGGCCCCGCCATCCAGGTGCGCCAGCGCCTAACACCAGGAGCTCAGGCCTGAGTTCTCCGTAGGCCAGAGCTGCTTAGTCACCCCAAGCCAGGGCCCAAATGAATCAAACGGACTGAGTAACCTCGGGTGAGTGTGCTTGGTCTGCACCACGTCCTCCCTGAAGGACTGCTCCGCCCTAACCCCAGCCCCCCGACACACTTACTCCATTGCCCTCGCCATTGTCTAAAGCAATTCTGGGAGTCTGCTTTCCTGAGTGTCTCCAGTAATGTTACTGTGGCTGCCTCAATGTCCTGAGTTAATTCAATTTAAAATATTCCCCTTTACTGGTTACACTGACTTGGGGAGGAGCCAGCAGTCGCACAGTGCCGGAGCCAGTGAGCTGGGCGGACGTGGGCGTCCTGCGGTATTCCCACGAGCCGGCCTCCCCTTGGATGGCACTCAGCGGCGGGGGTCACTGTATTTTTTCGTTGCACCCTATAAACACCCTCATGAAAGAGGACTCCCAGATTCGCTTCAGAAAGTGGCAAAAGGGCTGGGGAGCTCAGAGCACAGCACCCGCCTGATAAGCAGGAGGCCCTGAGCGATTCCTGGTACCAAAAAGCAAAACAAAACAACAACAACAAAAAAACAAAACAAACAGAAAGTGGCAAGGATGACGGGATATGTGTGTTTGGAGCAAGTGGGAAGATTTTGAGGGGGATTAATACCAATGTGTCTTTTACTGTAACATACTTTTGAAATTTAAATATCCATTGTATTTTCCTGCCATACCTTGCATATGCTGCCCGATGCCCTCTGTCGCTTTGGGCCCCCGTGTGATCCTTTTAGAAGTGGTCAGAAGGAATTCATTCTCGGCCGTGCTCCTCGGATGCTCGAAGACAGCAGCGCCCAGCACGGAGGCTTGGGAGGCGGCCCTGGAGGACCTCAGTGGTCACTGAGGATGACGGGAAGGAAGGCTGGGGGACCTCGGCTGCTGAGCTGCCGCTGACGAAGCTCGGGGGTGGGGGAGGGAAGGAGGGAAGAGGAAAAGAGGGAAAAACCCACACGGGTTTCAGCAGGCAGCGAGCTCAGCTGAGGAGGCGCCGGGAGCCTCACTGCCTCCACGTGCCGTTGTGATGGGCTTACCCGTCTCAGCCCTCCTCTCCCTCTGCTTCCGGAAGTCCGTGAGGTTTCTGGGGGCCTCCTCCTGCCCTGGGGTAATCAGGAGCAGACACCTCTGGCTCACCAAGTGCAGGGGCCTATGTCCCACTTTCAGGGGTTTCCTTCTCCAGCCAGCTGCTTCCCTCCCCCCTCACCCCTACCTGTCCTTCCTCTGCCTTCAGGACTTTGAGGCCCGTCTCCGGAGGCAAGAGATCAGGGCAAGGCAGGCTGGCTGAGACTGGGCTGCAGACGTAACCCCAGCCTGGCTGGGGCTGAGCAGCAGGATGTGACTGTCAATCCCAGCCTGGATGCACGGGCAGAGCGACGTCCAGCGCCCAGGATCTGGGAGGATAGGAAAGCCTGGCCGGTGACTTCGCTGCCCCATGACCCTGCTGGCCTGCTCTCTTCCTGTTTTTGCAGTGGCCAATCCTGCACGAGGGACGTATCTTTTCTTGATCTTTTCTCTTCTGTACTTTTCCCTTTCTCTTTCATTACCTGAAATACAAGTTGTGTTCACTCATTCATCCATTTTCCTGGGCAGTTCTTTGGGCAGGACAGA
The DNA here is from genome assembly GCA_004363535.1 of Dasyprocta punctata. Classification (NCBI taxonomy): domain Eukaryota; kingdom Metazoa; phylum Chordata; class Mammalia; order Rodentia; family Dasyproctidae; genus Dasyprocta; species Dasyprocta punctata. The sequence continues at coordinate 17,488 of RJWM01034435.1, read as the reverse complement.
AAGAGCTTAGGGTGACCAGGCTCAGTGCCGTCTGGTGGCACCCTGGGCCCTACCGCTCATTCCAGGCAGCCTGGCAAAACTTTCTGGCCACAGCCTGTGCCCGGCTACTCCCTGACTTCTGCACATAGCAGGGGACGTGTCCCTCCTCCGCCCAGGCCCTCCAGGAGTCCCACTGCGCTGGCTTCCCGGGGTGGTCGTCACCCACGATCACTGTGGCCTGTTTTCTCTCACAGTTCTAGAAGGAAGTCTGAAATCAAGCAGTGGCCACACCACACCCTGAGCCTCCTGCTTTCCCCAGCCCCTCACCTCTGGGGTCCCCTCCCCGCAGGCCAGTGCGGTCTCTGCCTCTGGCTTTATCTGGTCCCTTGCCTTCCTCTGGGTCCATCCTTGGGATGTCACTGGTAAGAGCCCTTGTAGCTGGGTTTAAGGTACACCTGGAAATGAGGGGTGAGCTCATCTTGAGATTCCCTAGTGTGACTGCACCTGGAAGACTTCTTCTCCAAATGCAGACATAGTCATAGGCTCTGGAGATAGAAGCCACCATTCACCCTGACACCGTCTCCCTGAGCAAACTCCCCTGTCACGGCGGAGGGCTGTGCCTCCCCTTTCCCTGCCCCCCGACTGCCCGCCACTGTCTCCGGTACACTGGGCAGATCCAGCCTCGGGCTTCTCCAACACTATCTTCAGGTTAGTGGTCTGGACCCAGCGAGGTCCCCCCCACCTACCTTATCTGACCAAGCAGCCCCCAGACTGCTCTCCTCCACTTCCGCCTCCTCACCCCCGAGCTCCAGGCTCCTTCCCCATCTACCAGAGGGCAGCAAGGTTTGCAAGCTTTGTTTTATTTTTGTGGTTCTGGGAATCGAACCCAGAGGGAGCACAAGCTACATCCCCGGCTCTTTTGTTAAACTTTTATTTTGAATGGGGTCTTGCTAAGTGGCCCAGGCTGGCCTCTGACTTGTGTCCCCCCCGCCCACACCAACGTTATCGTTTGGGGCTGAGGAGGTTTGCGCTGGTTTTAGAGCCCTGGGAGGATTTCTGGGGAGCCTGGTGCCGCCCTCCCTGCTCTAGAAGCTCTAGCAGGCTCTCAGCCTCTGCCATTGGTCATCCTGGGGGCAGAAGAAGCTGCCTTTGGGGACAGAAGATCCCCGTGGAGCAACAGGAGCCTCAGGGGTTCCATGAACTTTGGTGTCTTCTGCCCGGAAGATGCTTCACCTGGGGAAACCTTCTTACTGATCTGATGTCGTGTGTGTGAGCGCTCTGGGTAGGACTTTCTGCTTGAGGAAAAGAAATTCCACTAATTAAAAAAAAAAAAAGGTGGGGGGAAGCAAACCTGAAACCTGCAGACTGTGACTCCCCTACACTTAGCGGTGGAGAATGGAGCATGTGCTGAACTTGGGGTCTCCAGATCGGGGCTGGGGGGTGGCGAGGGCAGAGACTCACTTCCGGTTTCCCAGCCCGGAAGCCTTTGCTGTTCTTTCAGGACTCCTGCTATCCTTCTGTGGTCAGAGGACCCAGCAGGGGAGCAGTCTGCCTCAGCCTCCGCCAGGGGAGCTGGCCCAGCAGGAGAGAGCCGACCACAGGAAGTCAGGGACCTTCCTCCCGGAGACTGGTCCTCAGGGTCTGAACTTGTGTCATTTGAGGTTTATTTCTTTGGTTCCATCACTATGCTATTTGAGTTCTTGTTTTCAGCCTCCCTCTTTCTTCTTCGGGGACCAGAAGGCCAGCAGAGTTTCTCCCTGCAAGGGTTGAGAGAGGAGGGAAGACTGGCAGGACTGAGGTGAGGTGGGTGGGGCCCGAGGCCTCAGCTCCGTCCCCCTGGACCCCCTCCCCCGGACCCCGTCCGACAGCCTCAGCACTGCCAAGCCCAGATGAAGTGTCTGATTCTCTGCCCAGGCTCCTGAGATCCAGTCCAGGCCTGCAGCAGGGGCCGCTGGGGCTCTGGAGCGGCAGCTGGGGCGAGAAGGAGGAGGAGCTGTCACAGCCCAGGCCGAGAGGGGGTGCAGCCCAGGAACCCCACGTGGCCCCTCTCGCTGCCACTTCCGGAGCCGAGGAGACATTCCCGTGGAAATCCTGCCAGTCGCAGGCAGCTGAAGGGGCGCCTCCACCCCAGCCAGGTGCCTGGGTCACGTCCAGCTGGGGCTCGGAACTGTGTCACCCCAACTGGCCAGCCACTTGAGCGAGATTTAGATGATTTGAAATCAAATTTGGATGTGTACCAAAACAGGATTCTGTGTCTGGGGAGGGCGCTGGGATTATAGACAGAGGCCAAAGGAGCTGGAGTCTTATCTGCAATGTTCTATTTTTTTCCCAAGGAAAATGTACTCATGGACTATTTGTGTGATTAAAAAAAAAAAAAAAGCACTTAGAAAAAAATATCAAGCTTAAAGAACTTACTGTAAAAATACCAGCTGTTTTTAAAAAGACTCCAAATGAGTTCCTTTTCAGAGGTGGGTGGTGGGGAAGGCTGTAAGCTTCCGCCCGAGCTTCTGAATTGCCAAACCGTTTCGAGTCAGACACAGCTCCCTTGCCAGGTTCCCCATCTGAGCCCCAGGAAGCTGGGCCGGAGGCACCAGGTCCTTCCAGCCTTTGCTACGGGTACCGAGGTTTGGGGCTGTGCACCCTGCTCAGCTCTCGGACCTCTGATGGGCGTGAGGGCTCCTTCAGAGACGCCTGCAGGGGCTGGGGTCTGGGTCTGTGAGTGACTCCCAGCCATCAGCAACAGCACAGGCTCACCTGTGGGGCTTTCTGGGCGGGCTGGCTGGGGTTCCTTCCTGGGGATGGTCCTGGTAGGCCCTAGACATCTTCTGGGTGCCTTGGTCTCAGTGCAGTCGGACCAAAGTCCAGCCTTGCTGCCTGGTCAGTCGCTTCTCTCTCCTCACTCAGAACTGGACAGCCATGATCCATGGGTGTCATTAAGACAGAGATGGTCTGGTTAGGGACGCTGGCCCAGTGACCCTACCTCCCCCCTCCGTCACTATGACAACAGCTCAAAGGAGTCCCAAGGGCCTAAGAATCCTGCCTCCAGCAAGGGCGAGGTTGATGAGGGCAGACAAAGAGGGATTGACAGAGTCCAGTTCTCAGCAAGCCACAGAGCGCCACTGTCACAGATCGCTGGGGCCCCTCCAGGAAGCCAGTAGGCTTTCAAATCACAGCAAACCGGGTAAACTAAAGAGAACGGTTCTAGCACAGCCCAGAAATCCACCCGGAAGCAGCATTGGAGGAGGAGGAGAAAAAGCAGCAATAACCCAGCATTTGTAGAACTCTTTACCTGCTCATGGCCCAGAGCACGGCAGCGCAGGTCCTGGCACTCACGACGGAGGCGAGGATGTGCGTGGACTGGAAATCGCAGGGGACGTGGAGGCCAAGTCTGCAGCGAGCAGATGACATTTTTGTTTGAAGATGTGTCTACATATGTATATACAGGAAAATACAGAAGCAAATATTTTAAAGTGTTAGCAGTAGTTAACTTTGAAAAGTAAGATGATGTGGAATTTAACATTTTGGTTTATCTGTATTCTCTTCAACGAATATGCATTTCTCTTGTATCTCTAAAAACTTTTTATTTCCTTAAAAATTACTGTAGACAGAGAACTAAGGGGCTGTCATTCTTTTCCTCATGAAAAAATTACTGTTTTGAAGAATCAAGCTTTCATTGTAACTCAAATTTTATTAATTTGAATGCTAATAATTTAAAAGTATCTTATATTAACCAGTGTATCTACAGTCTCATCTGCAGACTGCAGCGACAGACTTAGCCACCCATGAGCTGGATACATCTGGGGGAAATTGTGTTTTTAATGAACACACACAAACTTTTTCTTGTCATTGTTTCCTAGAAAATGTAAAATAGTCATTTATTTACCTTGTATGTGGTATTACAAGTAGTCCAGGGATTGTTTAAAGTATATAGGATTTTTATAGGTAAATGGATGCAACTTGAGACCATACTCATTAGTGAGATAAATAAGACACACAGATGTAAACATCATATTGTCTCATTAGTGTGAGAAGCTGAGAGAAACAACATATGTATATGTGAATGTATATGTATATGTATATAAAAATAGTTAAGATAGTCACACTATTGATTTCTCCGAGTTCACTGAAGAGAAGGATTCATGCTGGTATTGTTCGGACAACTGAATGCAGACATCTTGTGCTCTGGGTGAATGATTTGGGGATGATAATGCACAATGTATGTACCATTGTTGCCCTGATTGATGTGGTTTGAAATTTTTACTTTTTTTCTTTTTCTCCTTGAAATAAAAATGGATATGGAAAAAGAAAAAAGAAAAAAAAAAGAAAAAGAAAAAAAGTAAAGCGTACAGGAGGATTTGTGACGCCTTTTTATACAGAGGACTTGAACACCCAGAGACGCTGGACTCTAAGAGGGGTCCCACAGCCAGCGCCCTCAGTGCTCAGGAAGGACTGAGACAGCTGTTCTGGGCAGCACTCACGCCCTCACGCCTTCCTGGGACAGAGTCTAATAAACATAGTGGAAGCGTCATCTCCATCAGGAGGAAGAGGCCAAATGCTCCCATGTCTGCCGATAATATTCGGCCCTCCAGGGCTGTGGGAGGAGGGGCCGTGTCTGTGTCTGTGTCTCCACCCTCGGAGAATCTAGATTGGTTTTTTAGAGCTTTGCCAGCTCCTCCAGGACAGACAAACCATCGGTGTCAGTAGCCCACCTGTAGCAACTCTCCCACTCTTTTAATAGGGTGCTTCTAACTCGCCGTGGCCTTGAGAAGCCCACATCCACTTGTTAGACGTGTAAGTCGAGTAGGGGGACCGAGATCAGACCTGGGCGGCAAGCTGAGGTCCAGGGGAGGACGGACGGACGGATGCCACGGGCAGCAGCTAAATCAGGACACAGCACGTGAGCGATGGGAAAGGCACCTGAATCATGCTACGTTTTACCCTGAGAGCAGCTGGGAGCGGTTGGAGCCGAAAGGAAGTGAGGTGCTCATATTTGTATTTTCTACTTTTATTTACTGATTTATGTTTACTTTTGGTGTTAGAGGACGGAACCCAGGTTCCCACGTGTGCTAAGCCTGTGTCCTACCACTCAGTTATACCCCAGCCCTTATGTGTGTTTTTAAAAGATTACTTCAAGGACAGTTTCGTGTTGACAGGAAGACAGAAATACAGGCCCAAAAATACAAAAGGAAGGAAATCTAGCTGTGGAAAAAAAGCTACAAGGGGTATTATATGTGTTTTCTTTGTAGCTGATAAATTCTCCTTTTAAGGAAATCCAGGAGGGAAATTTATTTCTGGCCTCTGTGCCAGAGAAAGAGATGTCTCAATTAAATTATCAATTCTTTTCATGTCTCAGGTCTGTGAATATTATAAATAATTGCATTTTCCTCTTTGCTTTGGTCCCTGAGAAGCTCTGTATATAATCCTACATACTACCTTACTCTTGGTTTCATCTTAGATACATATTTTCAATTTGCCCAGAATTCTTTGTTTATGGTAGTTTATCTTATTTGAATTTTCAAAAATTACATCAAATTATTTTTGGTATGAAGTGGAATATATTGGAAGAATTTTTTTTAAAGTATGGGTTTGAAAAGCCAAAAAAAAAAAAAATAGCTTTTGAGCAATTCTCGAATCCTTCTGATTGCTCATTCAGTAGATTGTTTTTGAAGCTATTTGGGTGTGGGCATATTTCTTTATGTTAAGTAGCACTTCAAAGAATTGGAAAGTGTAGGATACCAAAAGCAGAAGCCACGGAAGAAAATCCATCAAAATTTAAAACTTTGGTGCTTCAAAGTATATCATCAAGAAAGGAGAAAGATAGCCTACAGGATAGGAGAAAATATTGCAAATCATATATCTGATAAGAGACTTACATCTAGAATGCATAAGGAACGTTTATAACTCAATGATAAAAATATATGTAACCCAATCTAAAAATGGGCAAAAGAAATAAATAGACACATCTCCAAAGATATGCAAATGCATGCTGAGCTTGTGAAAAGGTTCCTGACATTGCTAGTTATCAGGGAGATGCCAGCCAGGCTGTGAGCTGCCTCTTTAATGAGAATAGCTGTAATCAAACAGACATTGACAAGTGTTAGTGAGAGAGGGAGAAACAGGAACTTCATCCTCTGCTGGTGGGAATGTAAACTGGCACAGTAACTTTGGAAAATGATCTAGCAGTTTCTCAGAAATTTAAATAGAGAATTACCCTATGTCTCAGCAATTCCACTCCTGCAAATAAACCTTAAAAAATGAAAACATAGGTCTGCACAGAAACTTATACATGAATATTCATAGCAACATTACTCATAATAAGCTTCAACAGATAAATGAGTAAACAAAATATGGCATATCCATACAAGGGAATATTATTCGGTCATAAAAATGAATAAAGTGCTGACACATCCTACAAGGATGAACCTTGAAAACATTACTCGAAGGTGAAAGAAGTTGGAATTACCAAAGCCACATGTTATATCCTTGCATCTGTATGAAGTGTCCTGACGGGCACATAAGAAGGACGGGAAGTCTCTACTCAGGACTGGAATGGTTGGGCGATGGGCACGTGACAGCTAAGGCGTATGGAGCTTCTCTCTGAGATGATGAGAAAGCTTTAAACTGGTTTTGGTGGTAGTTGTACAATACTTGAGTATCATAAAAGCCATTGAATCTTACAATTTAATTGGGAGGAATTAAATGATATAGGAATCAAATCTTAATGAAGCTGTTTAGAAACGGGAAAAGTCGTCACCCTGCTTGGCCGGCCGAGTGGACTGCGAGTGAGTCACTGTGAGCTGGAAATGGTTCTGACACCCACTGCTTCAAGGAGCAGGGGCTAATTTTAGCTCACGGCTTTTGTCCCTAGCTGACTGGTGCCAAGGCAGGATGGCGTGGGGAGGGGTCGGGCGGAGAAAAGCTCTCACCTCATGGCAGCCAAGAAGTGTGGCGGGAAGGGCGGAGCTCAGGTGGGCGACACACTCTTCCAGACCACGCCTCATTTAATATTTAAACAACAAGCTGGGCGTGGTGGTGCACACCTTCAATCCCAGCACTCGGGAGGCTGAGGCAGGAGGACTGTTGTGAGTTCAAAACCAGCCTGGGCTACAAAGTGAGTTCAAGCCCAGCCTGAACTGCATAGTGAGACCCTGTGTCAAAAAATAGGGCTGGGGATTTAGCTCAGTGGTGCAAGTGCCTGCCTGGCGGGCTCGAGATTGTGAGTTCAATCCCCAGTACAAAAAAGAAAAAAAAAATTTAAATCAGAATTCACCAGGCCTCATGGGGCTGAGAACCTCAGCACAGTTCTAGAAGGCAGGGGATGCAGTACAGGCCAGGGCACCTTTTCTTCCCTGCTCCCCAAGGAGCCTGAGAGGTGGCTGTCCCTGTACCAGTGGTCATGTGCCTGCTCCGCCTCTGCTGTGGAATCAGTAGGTTTCTAGTCTACGCCCTGCACCCTGCTTCTCTTGGCTCCTGAACAGCCTCTGCTTTTAAAGACTGCCCAGGCACGGCCCTGAGTCCGGAGTTCTCCGGAATAAACACGGCCGGTCAGCGCCAGGCCCCTGGTGTAGACACAGAAAGGCCGGGACACAGGCCAGGAGGACCGGTCCTCCAAGGATCTGAGGAACATTCCGGAGCCTGTGCAGTGTGCCCAGCTCTGTTCACTGAGTCCAACACCCAACCATGAATGAGTGCTATTTCCTTGTCAATTAATTAATGAATGACACTGGGATTGAACCCAGGGCTTCCCACTGAGTATCCCCAGCCTTTTTCAAATTCGTATTTTGAGACAGAGCCTTGCTAAGTCGCTAAGTTGCCCAGGGTGGGCTCAAACTCGTGATCCTCCTGTTTCACCTTCCCTGGCTGCTGGAAACACAGGCAGGCACCACCGCACCTGGCTATTTGTCCTTTTTTGCAGGGTAGGACTTGGAGCCCTGGCTGCTGCCACTCAGTGAGTAAGTGGAGATTCACACCCAGCCCGTCTGAGCGGAAGCCCCTGTTCTTTCTCCTGGACCAGTTCCCCTGATATCCTCAACCAAACAGGTCCGGAGGAGGAGACCTTGCCCCCGACACACGTACAGAGAAAGGGACTCTCTCCAGGGCCCAGGTTTCCAGGAGATTCTTGGGCCCCCCCGCCTCCCAGACATCTTGCTTGTTTCTTTCCCCCAGGACCCCGCAGCAGACCCTCTTTGAAACTCCAGGCTGGGGCTTCTGTTCCAAGGCTCACAGGAGAAAAGGAGAAAGAATTATGGATGTTCCTACTCCTGAGCCGCGAGGCTCCCTCTCAGGAGGCCTTTTGTTGCCAAGGAAGATGAAACAGATGTCTTGGCAAGTGCTTCAAATGCTTCCTGCCAAACCAGGGGAGAGCTTGTCTTCAGTCGGGATTCGGCCAAGAAAGACAAGTCCCAGCTGGCCTTAGTCACAGGAAATGCACACACACACACACACACACACACACACACACACACTCACACACTCACAAGCTCCTTAAACTTGGGCGGCCTGCAGCGCCAGCAGCCTCTCTTCCCCAGCATTTCAACCTCCGTTGTAGAAACATGCTGCTCCCTTGCCCCTCTAGAATCCTAGGTCATGGCTGCTACGCAGCCTGCATCACCCCATGCCCTCCGCCTGGCAGCCTGGCCACCTTCCTTTGCACCCCTGCCACGCTCGGGGGTGGGAGTTGATGAAGCACACATCCTATAAAAGTTGTCGTTTAACTACTCAACAGTGAACAATTTGATGGAGATTCACGATGTCCACAATGTCATGCAATCATCACCCCAAAAGGAAAACTGACGCCCACCTTCACCCCACAATCTGCCCTCTGTGTCCTTGAACTGCCTGTTCTGGATATTAAATACGAGCCATATGGCACAGCACGTGGCCTTTCGTGACTGGCTTCTTTCGCTCAGCTTCATCTCTTTGGGGTCCCGCCATGTTACTGTGTGGTTCAGTACTTCATGTACTGTGTTTTATTGCTGTACTCATGTCCTCTATGACTGGATAATATCTCACTGTGGGTTCCAGTGCCGCATTCTGTTTATTCACTCATCCGCTGATCAACACTTGGCTCATGTTGTGGTCAGGGTTTGCATGGGAATAGTTTTAATACGGGACACATAATTTATATAATTATTTTATCATATTCACCCAAGAAGTCAAATGCAGAAGAATGCAGGAGCCCTGTCCACACAACAGAGACCCAAAGAGGTCTGGATCCCATGGCAGGGTCTTGCATGAGTCCAGCAGAAGACCTGGAGCCCATGGCAATGTCCTCCCAAGTCCAGTTGGAGGCCTAGAGCCCATGACAGCATCTCATTGGCTTCAAGGATCTGCACTGGGAAGGCCCAAAGGTCAGTGGTAGAAGCCAGAAAGTCTGCGCCAGCGGGATGAAGGAGCTGGGCCAGCAGGCTGAGGGATCTGCCCTGGAGCAATGCGGAAGGTAAGGACCGGATCTCCCCACAAAAGATCACAGCCATCCTCAGTGACCTCGAGGTCCTGAGCTCCTCCGATAACGGCAGGGCAGAGATCGTATCAGGAAAACCAGCACAACAAGCTTCTCCAGGAGAATCAACAGCACCATCTCTTCCCCTCCAGGTCTCCTTTCATGCTGTTGACAACAGTCCTCAGGTGGGCCTTCCACACCCAGCACCACGCTGACTCAGGCCAGCCGGGTGTTCCAAGCTGACCATTAGTTCATCCACCACAGCTCATTCCTACCTTTCGGCTGCCGTGAACATGTTTGTACAAGTTTTAAGTGCCTGACTTCAATTATTTTCTGAACTAATGTCACAAATACAAAGACAATTTTTTTTAAACAAAAGGAAAACAAGAAATCAAAACATAACAATTTCACCCCAACCAACAAATCAGCAACAATCATCAGCATATTGGATATTCCCGAAAATTATTTAAGACAAAAAATATAGACATGAAACATTATCTAACTGTTAACACAATTGTTTTCAAATGAACATTTCACATTAAAAATAAAATCTGAAGGTGACCCTGAAAAAATTACATTTTACTCAAAATTCTTTTTCTTTGACTTTCACAACTAATTTTTATATAGATTTTATTTCAGATGACATGATACTCTACTCAGAGGACCCCAAGAACTCCACACCTGTCTTTTTGTGACAGCAATGTATTGAGGTCTCCCAATACAGTTGTATTAAGGCTTACTTGATTTTTCATGTCGATTAATAATTGTTTTATATAACTGCGTGGACTAGTATTTGTTACATTATTATCTCTTCCACTTAGATTGTTCCCTTACCAATATCTAATGACCTTCTTTGTCTCTCTTAATCAGTCTTGGCTTAAAATTAACTTTATCTGCAAATAGAATAGCTACCTCTGCTTTTTTCTGGACTCCTATTGCATGGAGTATTGTTTTCCATTCTTTAACTTTCAGTCTATGGGTATCTTTTTTAATTAAATGTGTTTCTTGTATACAGCATATTGTTAGATCTTGCTTCTTGATCTATTCTGCCAGTCTATGTCTTTTGACTAATGAATTAAGATCATTAACATTGATGGTTAAAACTGATACGTATTTACTTATCTTTATCATGTTGTTTTCTATGTTCCTGGTGGATTCCTTCTATTAGGGTTCGTGGATCTGTAGAATTATCAGCCCTTTCTAAAATGTTCTTCAAAATATTTTGGAGTGCTAGTTTAGTGGTCATGAATTTCCTCAACTGTTCCTTATCATGGAAGTATTTTGCTTCTCCCTCTATTTTGAAAGATAGTTTTGTGGGATACATCAGTCTGGGTTGAAAGTTGTTTTCTTTTAGAACTTGGAGTACTTCACTCCAAGCTCTCCTTGACTTGAGAGTTTGTGCTGAGAAGTCCACTGTAATTCTGATGGGCTTTCCTTTATAGGTGATTTGTTTCTTTTTCCTAATAGCTTTTAAAATTTTATTCTTGTGTTGAATTTCTGGAAACTTTACTATGAGATGCCTGGAAGTAGATTTTTTTTAATCATTGCTAATTGGAGTTCTACATACCTCACTTAATTGTATGTCAAATTCTTTTTCTCTACCAGGAAAGTTTTCTGACATGATGTCTGTAAGGATGTTTTTAATGTCATTTGTAGTATCTCCTGCTTGTTCATTGACTCCAATTAATCTTAAGTTATTTTTCTTTGTCTCATCAAGCAACTGCTGGATTAATATCTCATGATCCCTTGCTAGTTTTGAAGAATCTTTTCCTGGTCACTAACTGTGAGCCTGTCTTCAATGTCTGAGATCCTGTCTTCACATTGGCTTAATCTACTTTGAATACTTTCAGTGGAGTTTCTAATCTTCTGGATATCTACTTGAATCTGCTTTATGGAATCCATTTGCTTCCTACGTTGTCCTTCCATAATTTGCTTAAACTTGTTTATTGTTTTGTCTGTATCTGCCCTAATATCTCTAAGCATGGTGTATATTTTGGTGATCTCTGTGGGTATTTGAGAGATTATTTCTGATTTCATTTTTTCCAAAGCCTCATTCAACTGCTTTGTTACCACTTCTAAGAAACCTTGTAGGGTGCTTTCGGATTTTCCAGCCTCAGTGCCCCCTGGGTTTGCTTTTGGTGAACTGGGTGTGTGGGGTTGTGACCTGTTTAGGTGTCTTCTCATTTCTTTTAATTTTTAGTTTAATTCCTAAAGTGATGCCTGTTAGTTGCCCGCCGTGGGTTACTTTACTGGTGGTGTTAAGGGCTTCCAGGTGATGAGCACTTCCCGGAGATATCTGCCAGGTGTAACCGGTTCCTGGGCTCCGAGTCTACTGGAAAATCCCACCTCCTGAATTTGTCAGAGATGAGAAACCACTGCTCACCTAGCCCAGTCCCTAGTTTCTTGGCACCACACCCCAGCCCTCTCTGCGACCCCCCAGTCAATCCCAGTCCTGGACCACCAAGGCCAACAGCTATCCAGTTCAATCGAGTCAATTCTGGCTATAGTGGCACCCACAGCACCAAACACAGCCAACAAAACAGTAAACTGATCCAACCCCTGATCTACAACCCCCAACCATATAAACTGAATTTATATCCATACAACAGGATGCAAAACAATCACATACAATACTTAGCTTCACAAAATGTCAATTCTATCCCCAAGGACCCAAAATGAATTTAAGAAAAGGCAGAAAAGTAGGATAAAGAAAAAGAGACTGCAAGTAGGTTGGAGAACAAAGATGGGTCCACCAACTCAGGAAAACCGTTGCAGAAGACTGAGGGAAAAGAGAGCCAAAAGAGACAAAAAGGAGAACAGAACAAGACCACACCCAGAAGGAGGGCAGAAACCACACTCACACCAAAAAAAAAAAAAAAAAAAAAAAAAAAAAAAAAAGAGTCCACTTCCTGGGTTCTCTCTGGATTCGCTGGTAAACAGCCTGTGGAGACAGCAGCCCAAATCGTGGCACTGTATCCCCGCAAGCCAGCAACTGTTCATGGACGGAGTAGTAGACAACCTCAGCAGGCCTGCCCTGAGAGCGGCCTCCTCAGGCTCGCAGCCATCCGTGCAGTCTCGGTGGGTCTGCGCCCAGTTAGGAACCGCTGGGGGAAGCCAGCTACAGTCCTAGCCCCAGGCATATCTGGCCTGACTCAGGAATGGCTTCCGGCAAATCTCTCTCCTGTGGGAGGACCAAGCCCTCTGCACTCACCGCCAGCCAGCACAGCCCTCCGTGCCCGCTGCTCTCCTCCACCAAGGAATGGTTATGCAGAGGTCCCGGGGTCGCCAGCTGCCGTCAACACTGCAACCGTGCACGGCCAGGCTCCGACAGCTCCCCTCGCGCAATGAGTCTGGCTCCGGACGAAGGCTCCGCCAGCTACTGTCTTCTTCTTGGTTGAATTTTTTCTTTTCACTCTCTCGGTGGAGTTTGATTCAGACTTCAGGCTCTTCCTGGGTCCAAGGAACCCATCTCCCTCCTTTCTGTCTTCCTCAAGATGGTGTGTGCCCGTGTCTAGATGGTGTCTCTCAGAGAGGCTGTTTTCCCTGCATCCTACTACTCCGCCCGACAATTTTTAAAGTTGTAAGAGAATAAGAGCAAGATCTGAAATCTAGATAAAATAGACAACTTTTCTGAGACCCTAAATGATCTAAATGAACTTGAAAACAATTAGACAAACTTGAGGCTAATACGCAGAGCAGAAACACGGATAAATACCGATGAGCTAAGTCCCAGGAAGGGACAGACGGAGAGGACGGAGGCAGAGCTGTGGGGGGACCTTGTCTGCAGCTCTGTGTTCTGACGGATGAATCTGCTGTCCCGATTCCCGCAGGAGTCCAGGGGCCTGTTCTCGGACATGGCCTCCAAGGCCCCTCCTTACACAGGGCCCCTGGGGACTCAGGGATAAGAGGTCTCCTCAAGGTGAGCCCAAAGCCCCAAAGTCAAGGAAAAAATGACTTCCGGAAAAGCAGAGCCAACAGCAGGAGGCCGCCGCTCCCTCGGGGCAATGACAGTGTATGAGGCTTAAAGCTGGTGACAGGAGATGGCCTGCGTAAAGCTCCTACCTTGTAACCACGAAATGAAGCAAAGCAAAAGCAAAACGTCGGGGACCCTGGCAGCAGCAGGCTGAGCCTGTCCTGTGGGGACCCCGCCTGACTGCCCTGCCAGGATCTGGGCCATCCAAGGTCCTCGGGGCTGCGGGTCCCAGCTCCTGATGGCCCCAGCAGCACTCACTGCCCAACGAGCGAGGAGGGGCAGTTTGTCTTCCACAGAAGCCTGGGGAGTCCGCAGGCCAACACTTCACAGACACCCCAGAGGCTGAGGTGGGCCCAGGTCCCCTCCTGGCAAGGCCTGTCTCCTTGGGGCCACACAGCCCTGTCCCGCAGCCTGCCAAGGGTTCTGGGGAGCCCCTGGGGTGTCGTTCTCCGCAGGCTGTCCCAGACTTGTCCCGGGAGCAGAGAGGCGTTGCTGGGTGGCCGTGGTGAGCCGTGTCTCACCGCCGAGAGGTGCTGGCCACCGAGGGATGCGTCCTCCCCATCACCTGTTGAGGACGGCACAGAAGAGGGAAATCATACACAGCAGAGGGGTGCGTTTGAGGAACTGAAGCCAGCCAGGGCCCCGGGCTTTGGGGGCCCTAGGGATGCTGACTCCCCTTTCCCGGAGGTACCCGGACCCCTTTCCTTCACAGGGCTGCCGTCTCAGAGCGGCTGGCGCCTTCTGGGCTAATGAGACTCCGCCTCGTGCTGCTTCTTCTGGCTTTATGCTGTACATAGATTTCACCTTCTAGAGCAGTTTGAGGTTCACCTCAAAGCTGAGCAGACAGCACAGAGCCCCGTATGCTCCTGCCCCACACGTTTGATGCTTCCCTGACGACCGGGCCGGAGAAGCACGTGCAGCACCGCTCTGAATGCTTGCTGCCACCTGAAGCCCACACGCAACTCCTGCAGGGCGCCCGGGGGTCCAGACAGTGTGAAGCGACACGCTGTACCACATCCTAAAAGTCCTCTCTCTGCCTGCGGGTCCTTCCTTCCCCTGTAATCCTTGGCACCACTGGGCCTTTTTACCGTCTCTATAGTTTTTCCCAGAATGTTATAGAATCGAAACCGCACACCGTATCTTCCACTCAGTAACGTGCAGCCACTTCCAGGCTTTGGCCATTAGGAAGAGAGCTGCGGTGAACCCGGGCAGGTTTTCGTGCGGCTGTAAGTTTTCAGCTCCTCTGGGTTAATACCAAGGACCACAACTGCTGGGTGGTCTGGAAAATGTCCACGTGGGGGTCTGCTTGCTCTCTGACAGCCTCACTGAGCTATAACTGAAATGCAGTGACCCCGCCCACGTCAGGTGCACAGTGGACGCGTTCAGTGACCATCGGCGGCGGTGCTTGGGCCCCAGGTCACTTTCTCACCACTGAGGGCGTCATTGGGGCCTCTTCAGTCAGTGCCCTGCTGCTGCCCGGCCCCGGTGCCCACACTGTCCTCTGCTCTGGGTCACCACCTGGCCTCCACAGGAATGAGGTCCCACAGCCTCCGCTCTGCGGTCCGGCTGGCTTTACTCAGCGTGGTTTCGAAGCCCATTCATCCACGTTACACCCACGGGAAGTCTCTCTCCTTCCGCACGGAGCACCTTGCAGCGTGTATGGTCTGCACCGCGTGTTTATCACCACCACGGACAGATACGCGGGCTGCTTCCTGGGGTGGGGGTGGGGGAGTGGGAGTAGGCGTGGGGGTGCTGCTGGGAACAACGCCACGGTGGTCACTGCACAAGTCTGTGGGGGGCTTCTGGGAGGAGGGGACACTGGCTCATCCCACCCTCCACAGAGGCACAGGGGAGACGGCAGGGCAGCTCCACCCTCACCGCGAGCCAGCGAGGCCTGGGCTGTGGAACCAGCTGCGAGGGCCTCTCGCCAGACCCGCTCCCCACCACCCTCCCACCTGCAAGCTGCTCTCACAAAAGGCCAGGGGCCGCAGAGAGGACAGTGTGTTTACTCCCTGTCTCCATGGCGCTGGCCCGCAGTGTGGGGTGAGCTGGGAGACGCAACCGCACCACGCCACTCTGGTGTTACCAGTGATCCCCTGCGAATGACTCCTGCCCGCCAGGCCACCCTCCCTGCCTCCGCCCACACTGCCCACCCCATACAGACCTCGGCCTGGGCTCTCGGGGCGCCTGCTGTGCATGTGACATGCGTCTCTGTGATTCCTGAGGCACAGAGGCAGCAGAAGTGGCCTCACGGAAGATAAGAGACTGGCGTGAGGGGACACATTGTAGACGCAGCCTCTGCCCTCCTGAAGGTCTGGCCCTCCCTCTTCTAGGAACAGGAGACCCTTTGAACCTCACAGCTCCTTAGGCACAATAGACAGCGTAGCTTTAATCATTCACATTTAACATACAACGCACCAGGTACTGACGAAAGCTCTTTCCAAATGTCAACTCATTCCAGCCTCATGGCTATGCAGCTGGCAACCCCTATCCTCTTAGGAAGGGAAGCCGCAGGTGGGAGTAAGGGATGGCCCCAGGGTGCGCAGGAGGCCAGAGCCACAAAGGGCTCCTGCCTTCAGGGCCTTTACCCTGTCGCCCAGGCATTCGTTTTCTTTTCTTTTTTCTAGGGGTTTCACAGAGGCGTAGTTTATAAGCCATTCCTCCAGCCCTCCTGAACAACCTCAGCAAGCTCGGAACCTGTGTCACCATCACAGCAGTGCGCGAGGCGCACGTTCCCGTCACCTCGGGAAGGATTCTCAGTGCCCATCTGCAGTCGCCATTGGCCCCCCGCACCCCGGCCTCTGCCGCACCCACAGGTTTGCCCAGGTACGTCACGGAAGCAGACCCACGCAGTGCGGGATCCTTACATTCTGGCTGCTTCCACCTGGAGTGATGTTTTTGAGGCAGATGCCTTTCATTCCTTTTTATGGCCAAACGCTGTTCCGCTGTCTGACTGTACCCAATCTCTGTATCCGTGCACCAGCTGACGAGCTCTGGCTGCGATGGTAGAGCCGTAGTGACCATCAGTGCATGAGCCTTTGCGTGCCCACGTGGTATTTCCTGTGCTGTGTGCACGCGCATGTGTGAGCGGAATTGCTATACTGTGTTACATCTCTCTATTGTTTAAAAAGCTGTGAAAGCCAGGAATAGTGGCACACGCTTTTAATCCCAGCACTCAGGAGGCTCAGGTAGGAGGAGCATTGTGAGTTCAAGGCCGGCTTGGGCTATAATGTGAGTGCAAGGCCAGCCTGAACTAAATAATGCAATCCTGCCTCAAAAAACTAGGGCCAGGAGTTTGGCTCAGCGGCGTAAGCATCTGCCTGGTAGGTGTGAGATTATGAGTTCGATCCCTGGTGCCACAAACAAAAAAAAAAACTGTCGAACTTTTTTCCAAGCTGCTGCACCATGTTCCAAGGCCACCCAAGGGCCCAACAGTCTGGGAAGCCCGGGTTCAAAGCCCCTTGGCGCCCGGGACCACGTGGAGAGTGTCGAGAGGCTGTCACCGGTGGCTGGTGTTCCCTTGGCTGCTCGGTGGCTTCTGACATCCAGGAACAGGTGGAACAGGAGCCCGTCGATTTCCTCCTAATCTGAGCGCCCTGCCCCGGGGACAGGAGCAGGTGGGCGGCCAGCGAACCAGGGAAACGGGCACACGAGCAGAGCCACTGGCAGCCACAGCCGGGGCGGGAAGCCAGCTTCAGTACGCAGGGTGCAGGAGTCACCCAGGGCCCCGCTCTGGAAGCCGGAGGCTCCCCCAGTGTGGCTTCGTCTCCAGAGGCCCAGCGATGACGACAGGGAGCCAGATGCCTGGAAAAGGGCCCCACGGGGGCCGAGGCTCTGCCGCCCCACCAGAAGGCCCCCCGAGCCGTGCCGCCCACCGCCAGTCGGCGCCTCAGAGCCACACTCACGCCCCAGGGCCCACGAGGCCGTGAGGGCAGGACCCAGACTCAGGGCTCGGCACAGAGGCCACAGCTCTGCGGGGCAGAAGGGGATTCTCCTGCCTTGGCCTTCTTCTGAATGCCACACGCATATCCACTTGACACGCATATCCACCTGACACGCATATCCACCTGACACGCATATCCACCTGACACGCA
>RJWM01034434.1:0-19708 GCA_004363535.1 Dasyprocta punctata | reverse complement strand
TCATTGGAGCCAGGGGCCAGAGGGCCTTGAACCCAGAGTCTGGTGCTGCCCATCACATGACACTGACTTCCAGCACGCCTGTGACATTCTTGGGAAAATGAAGGTGAGCTGCTTTCTCACTGGATTATTTTATAATCTCCCAGTCACAATGGGTCTAGACTGACTGGTAAAATGATATTGGTGCTTAAACTTGGCCACCAATGTATTAATAAAAAGATCTTTAAAAGAGTCTAAAAACCTCAATTCAAGTACCATCCCACTTCCTTTTTCAATTTATCATGTGAAATAGAGATGAAAAACCTACATCAATGTGGTACTGTGAAACTCAGAGTGTCACATAATGTTTTGTAACCTAAAAAATCCAACATATCAATAAAGTGAGATTATTTTGTTCACATGAGGTTAATTGTGTCTTTGAGGATTCATATGGTATCAGAGTGCAATCCAAATAGCTCTGTTAGTCTCTAGTTTTTTAATGTATTCCCCAAAACTGATTCCACAGCAAAGCGTTTCCACAATAAGGTAGATATTAGGTATAATATATAAGATATATAAGATATTAGATATAAGGTAGATGTCTACACAGCAGGTATTCCTGTACTCCTCTCTTCTTCCAAGTGGATGCTGACTTCCAAGAAGGATCTTAACCCATTTTCAGACATTATTACTTTACTGTCTTATTTTCATTAACAACTTGCACAATTCATTTTGCATTTTCATTTAGATATGAATTTACTTTCCAAAAGCAAACCTGGACTGAACTCAAATACAGCACAGACCACTCATGTGTGTGTGTGTGTGTGTTTGTGAGCGATATGAGGTAGGACGGAGGAAGAAGACAGCTGTGCCTTGAGCAAACGCTAATTAGAAGATGCAATCCCTCCAGTGACAGCCATCCTGAGCCTTCGTTCTCAGTCTCTGATCACACGCCCCTCTCTCTGGCCTCACTCAGTCTAGCACTCTCTGATTCTACTGTAAATCTGGACGGGGGAGGAGAGCAGCAGAGAGGAGAGGAAGAGGTCCTTCTGATGAGGGGAATTGGGTGTTTTGTTGCTGATCACATGCATTTGAGAAGTTGGCCATGCTTCAACTACAGCAGCAGCTAAGGAAGCAACATGTCTGACCCATCTGAACACAGTCCAAAAGGAAATCCTCTCTGAGCCCACAGGAAACTCCAAGCCAACAGCTGGCAAGAGAACACAGGGAGCAGGAGGCAGCTACATTTGAGGGCAGGAATCTAAACTCAACAGTTTGCAGACAGTTCCACCCCCGCTGTGTATTCCCCTTTCCCGGCCCCAAGTCCCCACCTGTAAAATGGGCTATAGAAGTCCTGAGAACTAAAAATGACCGTCAAGGTCAGGAAAGCTGCTCCCAGGGCTGTGCTGCAAGCCCATGTCTGGGAGGGAACTCAGCACCAGCCAATAATCTCCTGAGTGCCCCTTTTAAAAATTTCCTTTTATTTCACGGGATCTGTCTTCCCAGCAAATTCCTCATCATCTCCCGGGTCCAGTCAGAACGCTGCCTTTTCTAGGAGCCTGTGCAATACTCATTCCCCAGGCAAACCCTCTTATCCCTGCCCAACCACCCCCCTGCCCCCGCACAGTCCACAAGGCTCTAAAAGATGCTACTGCACTGCCGCTTCCCTTGCCTGCCTCCTCAACCAGCTGATAAGGCTTCTTCCATGGTATTCAGTTTAATATTGCAGAGACTTTACCAACTTGCTAGAGTTTAATTCGACAAGACAGAGAACCTGAAGGGGAGAAACCCACAGGTTCAGCGTGCATAGGAAAAAATACAATTACAGAAGAAACTTAACACAGACATAAAGCCAACTGGGTTGAGAATAGTAAGAAGGTACCTCAAGAGCTGGAACACTGCCTTATCAATCAATCTCTTATCTTACAGTATCTACTCTAACCTTTGACAGACTGTGCTTTGTAAATGTTTGTTGAGTGAACAAATGAATAAATCAGATCAACCATCTGTTTATTTTTTCTATCTTCTGAATATTCTGGACTGGGGAATCTCTTACAAGACTCATCACCTAACATGTGGTCAGTGTCTTTGAAGAAGCACTAAACGAATTCATCCTGGGCATAGCTGAACTGAAAGCTACTCACAGTGCCACTCAGATGGTCCAGCCGTAAGAAACAACTCAGCACTCTGAGCTGTTATGTAGCACATAAGATGTGAGCAAAGGATGTCAGTCACATAGCTGAGATCCAATCTAATTCAGTGCTCATCCCTGCCATTCCTTAATTATTAATTTGCTCTTTGCTTTGCTTTCTATAAGAGCTGGGACTTGTGTCATCTATTCAAGGACCAATGCTTAGCTCTGCCCGCACTGATACACTTAACTCAGGAATCCATTGGCCACATACTAGGCACTGAGAACTGGATTAAATGCAGGGATATCTATAGCGAATGAGACAAGAAGGCGGCTTTCTTCACGGGCAGGGACTGCGGAGCCTGCCTCACCTGCTTCCAGGCGGCAGAAATCCCTTCCATGGTGAAATTCCTGCTTTGTCAACCCACAAGCCTTGACCAGAGTTTACTGTAACTCCCGGCACACAAACAGTAGACCACTTCATTGCTTTGCCTTGACTCTATCTAAATGCTGTTTTTTTAATTTTCATGCGTTTGCAGTACATGATGCTCACACTCACCCTAGGGCATGGGGATATGTACATGTACATATGTGTACATACACACATCTCAGTTCTTCTAATCCCCTTCCACTCCTCACCTCCTCTCACCCTCTGTTGCTAGATTCCCTTTCCCCATTTTCATTACCATTTTTAACTCATATTTATGACATGTGGCGATTACACTCATTGAAGGTAGTTGGAACACGTAAATTACACATCTTAAATCTTTTTATGACTCCTTCATTTCCCCCATCCCCCTACCCTCAGAATCTTTGCTCTGCATGAGAGTTGGTCCCTTTCCCACTTGCAAAAGATCTATCTCCCCATTTCATTTTATCAATATTTTAATTGCTCTTTATTTATACTTCAAATTACTCAAATGAGAGAAACCATACAGTATTTAAGCTTATGTGTCTGATTTATTTCACTTAACATTACTTAAAGGTGTTTCCATTTTTCTACAAATATCTTGAATTTATCCTTATTTATTGCCAAGTAATATTCCATTATGTATAGATACAACATTTTATTATCCATTCATCTGTTGATGGACGTGTAGTCTGCTTCTATATTTTAGCTATTATGAATTATGCTGGTATAAACATTGGTATGTATGTATCTCTGTACTATGATGTCTTTAGCTCTTTGAAGAAGCTATCTAGAAAGGGAATGACTGGGTCAAATGGAATTTTTATCTTAAGTTTTTTGATAAATCTGCATACTAATCTGCATACTGGTAGTAATAGGTTACATGTCCAACAGTATGGAAAGTTTCCATTTTTACTGAAATCAGGCCATCATTTGTTATTACATTTCTTAATCATTGTTATTCTTTCTGGCATAAAATGAAATCCTGGTGTGGTTTTAACTTGCATTTCTCCAGTGGTCAGAGATGTTGAACTTTTTTTTTATAAATTTATTGATCATTTGTACTTCTTTTCAGAAGTGTCTATTTGTTCCAGTTGCCCATTTGTGATTGGGTGTTTTATTTGAGGCATCCAATTTTTTGAATTCTTTATATGTTCTAGATACTAGTCCTGTATCTGAGGAATAGCTGGAAAAACTTGTTGCATTTTATATGTTCTCTTTTCACTCTATTGGTCTTTACTTTTGCTGTGCAGAATTTAAGTTTGGTATCATCCCATTTTTTGAATCTTTGTTTTTTTACTGTGTCTTAAAACTCTTATGACTTTTAAATTTTTTTAATTTTAAAAAGCAAAACAGAAAAAAGGGTAGAAACAATACAGAATTTTAAAAAAACTGTAAGAAATCAATACTAGTTAATATATTACATATTGTTATCTTAAAAGTAGTTGTTCAAGTTACAAGATCATTTGTTGATTCTTGTTATTTCTTGTGTAACTGGAGATCTTTTCAGAAAGTTTTCACCTACTCCAATGACTTCGAGAATTTCACCTATCTTATCTTTTAGTTGGTTAAGTGTTTCTGTTTGAATACTTAGACCTTTGATCCATTTTGATTTCAGTTTAGTATATAGTGAGAAATATGACTCCAACTTCAATCTTCTACATATGGATAGCCAGTTTTCCCAGCATCATTTTCTAGTTATCTTTCCTCCAATGTATATTTTGGAGCTCTTCCTCCAATGTATATTTTGTCAAAGGTCAAATAACTGGATGTGTCTGGGTTGTTTGTTAATTCACTCATGATTCTGTAGAAGAGCCATATAGACAGAGCTTTTGTGACTGCTTTGGCTGTTGTTACTGGTTTGTACCTTGAGCCTCGTATATGGTAAAAGCTGAGTAAATGTTCATTGAATGAACATGTGATATAATGCATGATTGGTAAAAGCATTTATTCCCCCAGCAATCCTTGTCTGGTTCCAAAGTAGGGCTCAGAGGCTGTTCTAGGTGGTGTAGACTCAGAAGGGAACCTTCTCTTCCATTTACTACCATCCTCACTGCTCAGCTGGAAGCTCTCTATAGGAAAGAACATCAGTGCCTCATTTCTAACTGGCACAGGGGGGACACAGAGGATGTACATAGTAAGTAACAGTTAACTTCTGCAGAACTAAGAGCAAAGTGAAATCCTCAGTACCAATAGCTCACTGCAGGCTGGTCCGTGCTCAACTCCAGGGACTCACCCTACCCTTGGAGAGCTTCCTACAGTTCAAAACATCAGTCACGGCAATGGAATGTACGCAGGACTGACGGGAGCCGAAGTGTAGTCACAGCATGTGTCTGGGGGAAAGAATGGCTTATAGATCTGTGACTGTTTACTAGATAAAAGTTATTTTCTGACATTATGAGAAACAGTCCTGGGTGTTTGCCCGAAGTCAACTGACAGAGGAACCACAGGGTAACAAGTCTCTCAACAGCAGTAAGATAGATTCTGCCTGCCTCTCCCAGGAGACGCTCCGCAGGCTCTTTCCTCTGCCCCCCTGCAGGAGTGAAGCAGGCAAGGCCAAGGCAGCGATGCCCCTGCTCGGGACAGCACTGTGGCTAAGCATTGTCACTAACAGACAACTTGAAGCGCTTCCCCAGCTGACAGTGCTGTCCATGGGCTGCTCTGTCCTAAAAGTGATTTTTGGTCTGTGGAGAAAAAAAGACCAGTCTCAGCAGGCATTGCCTTATTTCCTCCCTGCAGTGCCATCTGACGTCCCTCACCTACTGAGGAAGTGCGCAACCCAAAGTGACTTGTTTAAGATCAGCACGTTAAGGGCACCACAGAAGACACAGTGTGAGTGCTGGGTCGGCCCATTCAAAGCACTGGGTCACGGGTGCAGTCCTCTCCCAGAAACCCAGCTGCATTAAGATGCCATGCGACCCTGTCACCCTCACTAGCACCCAATGGGACGACTAGTCCCAGAGGAAACATCTGGTAAACCACAGGATTCTCCTGTCCTCCACAGTACCCAGAATTCCATGCATTAGGGAAGAGGATGCTAATGCTTCTGCTTGGCAATGTGTTCCATTCCCAAAACATGGTGTAATGTCTAAAATGTGCCTGATTTCTATTGCAACTCATTGCTAAATCTCTGTGTCTCAGCTCTTCACACACTGAAGAAGCACATTGATGCCCACCTCCTCCCTAAATTACGAAGGAAAAAGATACACTCCTGAGTGTATGTCTTGGTGACGTAAATCAGTAAGTAGAGACCATTCTGGCCAAGTAGGAATAATAACCACCCAGGGCAAGCAAGTATTTTGCACTTTTAACAATGTGCTTGGAAGTGTGCTAAGCAATGTAAGTGCATTTTTACAAACACATGATACAGATAATGTCATCATTTTGGAGGTGAAGACACACACTCAGCTTTTCTGAATGAGATGCCTGAATCCCCATGGCTAGCTAAGCAGTCATGCTGGGGCTGGAATCTGAGTGGTCTCAGTGCAGTGCTCAGGTTCTGATCTAATACTGGGGGCCAGAGTAAAGAGACTGCTGTGCTTTGGATCTAGACGTCCCCAAAAACCCTTGGGTATTCAAAGGTGGGGCTTTTGGAGGGCGATTGGATCGTGGGAATGCGAACTTCAGTGGACTGATTCACCCGTGGGGTTATAGCCCCATGTACCATTAGGAGGGGAGTCTGAGCAGAAGAGGTGGGGCCCTGGGAGGGTGACTTCCTGCCCCTCTCTGCTTCCTGCGCACCGTGATGGCAGCGGCTTTTCTACACCAGACCCTTCCACCATCGCCTTCCTGCTTGGAGCGAGGGGACCACAATAAACCCCTTCCTTTAAGTCGTGGGTGTCAAGAGCTGTGTCTCGGCAGTGAAGAAGGGGACTAAGACAGAGAGTGTTCTAGGTTAGAGGAAGCTTGGGGAGCTGCTCCTCAACGCTTTCACACTGCTGATGAGGAAGGTTTTGAAATTAGATGTTCCTTAGGGCTTAGGCTGTTATCAGTGACACCTTTACAAGGATGAGTTATCAGCTTGGCACAGAGGCACATGCCAGTAATACCAGCTACTTGGCAGCTGTGGCAGGAGGATCACAGTTGCAAGGTCAGGGTGGGCAACTTCCAGAGACATTGTCTCAAAATAAATTAAAATAGGCTCAGGATGTAGCTCAGTGGTAAAACTCTTGCTTCGCATACCCAAGGCCCCAGGTTCAATCCCTAATGTCACTGAAAAAAAGAAAAAAAAAAAAAGAGGAAAAGGATGAAGAGTTAATTCAACTCCTTTGCAATTGTGACAGCTAAACCCCTGGACTGTAAGTAGGGGTTCAAGTAGTATTTACTAAAAAAATAAATAAATAAAAGCCAGGCATGGTGGCACACACCTTTAATCCCAGCACTCGGGAGGCTGAGGTAGGAGAAGCGTTGTGAGTTCGAGGCCAGCTTGGGCTACAACGCTACCATAAGGCTGGCCTGAGCTACGTAGTGCGACCCTACCTCAAAATACTAGGGCCGGTAGTTTGGCTCAGTGGTTTAAGCACCTGCCTGGCAGGTGTGAGGTTGTGAGTTCGATTCCTGGTGCTGCAAAAAAAAAAAAAAAAAATGGCACTTGGATTTGAAAGATCTAGATTCCCATCCATATTTTACCATCAAAACTAATTCCTTCTGTGTGGTCACTTATTCTTCTGTGAAAGAATCAGAGTGATTTCTATACTGCCTTGAGATGCCAAAACAGTAGGTTAGGTTAGATACACACACAGAGGACTGTTCCTACAAGCTGTTCTCCAAAAGAACTTAACGGCAAACTGGCAGCTGAGAAAAGAAAAGCTTGATAAAGATAAAAGCAGTGAAGGAAGAATAAATGAAAATATCCACACCACTGCCAGCCTGAAGCGTCCCTAAGGATCAGGACCATGTCTGGATTGTCCCCACTGCATCTGCAATGCCAAGTGGTTCCTGCTGATTGCGTACCTTCAGAGGATAAAAGAATTCATCACCAGGAATGTTTAATGCCATGGAAAAGCGTTTCTGAGACAAAGGGAGGTGGGAAATGTAGGGTAAAAAAGTGCACATGCGGTGTAAACTCAGCTCCACAAAGAAGCACAAAGTGCATAGGAGAGAAATTTCAAAGCCCAGAAGGAACATGCAAAACAAAGAACAGCTTGCTCTGGAAAACACATTAATGCAAAATTCTTGCTCTCCATTCTTTTTTTAACCACAAACAATCGTTAAATAATAAACAGGAGAAAAGTGAAAAAAATGCAGTGAGTCTGGCTTAATAACTCAGGTTCTGACCCAATGAAGAGGACCTCCGCACGGAAGAAGGTTCGGTGGAGGACGGCAGCTGTGCGCCACTGCGCTTCATGGCTAAACAAGACTCCTGGTCCTGGCACACACTGCTCAGTCCTGTTGTCAACTGGGACTCCAGCACCCCCCCCAACACACACACACACACACACACACACACACACACTTTCAATACACTTGCCGCAAGTCTGACAGTCTTCATCATGTGGGTCGCTCCAGGGTCTTCTGCATGGCAAGATGATACTGACAGGAACATCACAAGGCCAACATGACCCACAGGTGCTCAACAATGGAAACCCATAGCTGCAGTTCTCTATCAAACAAGGCCAAACTAATCTAAAGAGACCAGTAGACCTAGATGGTCCTTATGCTGTCACTTTATCTGTCTTCATCACCCACTGCCTCACTTTTTCGCGACTTATGAATAAACATGTTCCTGAAGTCACTAACACATTTTCCATGAGACCAAAGGGATTAAGAGGTAGCCATGTGTGAATGATTGAAAAAGAAAATGAAGCAATACAGGCATACTCAGGCCAGGCACTTTGTAGGACTTGAAGAGATTTTGCAGAGTGATGGGTTTCTGTGGGTCCAATCTGTATGGTGGACAATATTTAGTTTTAGAGTAAAGGTCCGGACCCTACTGTTCCTGTCCTAAATGTGGTTTACTCTGTTTTAAAGCTCTCTCTCTGTCTCTCTGTCTATTTCTATCTGTCTCTGTCTCTCTCTCTCTCTCTGTCTCTCTCTCTCTCTCCTTCCCTCTCTTCTTGGTTGTCTATTAACATGAGTTATGCCACAATTTATAGCTTGAACCTTTGAAAGAGAAAACAGTTATTCCCAGGCCTTGACGAGCATCTACAGGAGCCAGGAATGATAATATATAGAAGAGGGGGTGTGACTTCCCTGTACAAGCCCTTCCTGATACATTGCTCTGATGGAAAATT
This sequence comes from Dasyprocta punctata, assembly GCA_004363535.1. Taxonomy (NCBI): domain Eukaryota; kingdom Metazoa; phylum Chordata; class Mammalia; order Rodentia; family Dasyproctidae; genus Dasyprocta; species Dasyprocta punctata. The sequence continues at coordinate 10,959 of RJWM01034434.1, read as the reverse complement.
ACAGGTCTTCTAATGACAACCCTCCTTCCCAATAAGCCTTTGAAAATAGCCTCAAATCTCCTTCTCTCTGTTTTCAGCACCAGGTCTGAAAGTAAAGCCTTTTAGCTCTTTCCTGCTACCTTGACCCTGTATTCTGTCCTTCTCAGGTAGTCAGCATGATATTGCAGAAACAGAAATAAAATCATTATGCCACCCTCTACTTTAGAGAACTCAGTGACTTTTCATGACTCTTAGAACAAAATCTGAACAGACTACATCGGGTTGCATCGAGTATGACTTAAGTGTCCTCTCTGACCTCCTGTGGAGACCCTTACCTCCTTTGTTATGTCGTGGTCATACATACCTAGCTTCTTGCTCCCTCCACATCTCCACACTTACAGCAGTCTGTCAAAAAGCCTCCCTTTCCCCTATCTACCACTTTCTCTTCCTTGGTTCCTATAAGACTTTCAACTTTGGGCCACAAAGGGGCTTACTTTCATCACTCGTTTTGATTCTCTACATCACATTTGACTTTTAAATGCATCCTTCTTTATTGTCTATCTCCCGTATAAGATCCATAAGACACTAAAGATACTGCCAGCTTAATTTAAAGCTACATCCCTAGAACCTAGAACATTGCCTGACAATGCCAATCCACATTTATTGCAATCCCAAATGTTGAGTATTGTAATCCAAGTGTCGTAATCTCTTTTCACTCTTCCTCGCAATCCAAAAAGTTATATTTATAATCCCATTGAGATGTTATTGGAATCCTGGTAAGTTAATTCCAATCTACCACCTCTAATGCAACCCACATTGAGAGTAAAGATACCAAGACATTTTCAAAGTTAAAGGCAACCAAGGGGGTCCTAAGTCCGATCCTAGTAAGGTTGTGTGGACAAAGGCCTTGATCCAAGGCCTCTCTCAGAACTTATTATCTTGTGAAGAAGGGGGTGACAGTGAGGATGACAAGGAACTACGTGAGTAACTTGAGCTGGCTAGCCAGGTAGGGAGAAAAGCATCTTTGCAAAATACAGGGAGAATGACATGCAGAAGGACCAATCTGCATAATTCAATTAAGGTAGCAATTGAATTGTTTTTGGAGGTTGTTGCTTCAGTTTCTGATATGCAAACTTTTGTGCACCAGGGACTCATAGCCTCTTTATTTCGAGGCTCATACCTGGTTGACATTCCTGGAGCTGATTGGCTCTGCCATCCCACTGTGCTTGATCTTTTACAGAGAACATTATGTGAGGAAACAGGAGACTGTCAGACTGACCCCAAAGATTACATATCAGTACCTCAATTGGCCTTATTTGCTATGCTTAATGCCAACTGAGAGAAGGAAATACCATAGTCAGCTCTGTACATATCAGTATATGGAAATAAGGAGCAATTGTTCTGCATTCAAAGGGAGTCACTCAAATTGTCTCCTGCACATATTTCTTCCATGTATTCCTGAAATGAATGGAAAAAGGAAACAAAAGCCACAGTATCACTGTTCTTTAATGTTCTACCAAGTGCAGTACCCTATCCTACCCACCACAAATCAACCAAAGGTGAAGAAGACCTCCAAGAAGTGGTTCAGAATCCCAATTTACCAGCTATTATGTGATTCTGGACAAGTCTCTCAAATTTACTGTGCTTCAGTTTTCTTTTCTAAAATAAGGTAAAGGGAATAGATAGCTTCTTCACAGGGCTGTGATGTTGATTGGATGTGTGAACATGTGTCCAGCACTGTGAATGACCTCTGATCGCTGGGGATGCTACCATCACTATAGTTATATTAGTCGTGTTGGCTGTGTTGCATAACAAGGCTTAGTATCTACCTCTGAAACAGACATGAGGATGCAGAGCAGAGAGATGTCTTGAAGCAGGAAGATAGGAAAGCAGAAGAGAGAGATCTGTTCTCAGGCCACTGAGCAGTAATGAGGCTGGGTGTGGGGAGGTACAGTGTGACTAGAGGTGAGCAGAAGGGTTAATGGCACATGACAGAGGTGGAACCAATATAGTTCAACCACTGTTTAGATACTGGAGTGAAGACTCTAAGATAGGTTGAGGATTCGGACCAGCTTGACTGTGGCAAGGATGAGCAGGAGCCCATTCACTCCACACATGTACCCTTCCAGCAGATACACCAAGTGCTAAAATGCACACAGCCTGGACCTGGCTTGGGGACCTGAGGTTCAAATAGTAAGAATCAGGAGAGACAAAGAATAAAAGAAATGACGAGCATTATTCTGGATCCATGGACAGGTAGGGATCACACAGAAGACACGTCCTTCAGTCACGGGAGGCTCGGGAACATCACCAAAAGGGTCAACAACCAGATTTTTTATTGCGGCTCTTCCAGCATGCTCTAAAATGTGAATGAGGGTACAAAATACAGAGATGAGGATCAGAGGCTGAACAAGGCCCTCTTTTTGAGTGTCCATGTCCCCCTGAGGCTTGGCCAGTGGTTGCCTCTGATGAACCACTGTTCACTCTCACCGGCGTCTGATTTGAGAGCGTCCCACGTTTAATCCCAGAAATTCTTCTTTTCTATAGTAAGAGTCCACAACATTATTTCTGTGAAAAAGATGAATGTCATGAAGAAAAGAGGTAAGCTAGGGAACATTTTGCCCCCCTAGTTATCCTTCCATGCTCCCACCAAGTATCAGGCAGTCAGTGAGAAATAAATAGAGAGCCAAGGCATACAGCAGGGTGACCACAGTTGGACCCTGGTGGGCCCAACAAGAATGCAATCAGGAACCTTAAGGATTCCATTTCCTTCTCTAAGCCTACTGGGGACATGTACTCCCATTCCTGGAAGCAGATGTTCCTAAATCAGGAACTTGTAATTGTGAAGTTTCCTGCATGTAATTGGCCAGAGTTGAGCTGCTCAGGCACTAAACACAAAGGAAGCAAGAGAAGGACACATTCCGGTGAGGACACTGTGGAGGAGGTAGACCGTCAGCCTAGACCTTGGTGTACAACCTTGGCCCTTCAGACAGTCATGGTCTGTTCAGTTAAGTATTTTCACCTAGCAAAGAAAGGCTTCCTGCCCCATTAGGGGGAATGAAAGTCCACCAGAAATAGCAGATTCAAATGATTTCTGGAGCCAGGAGATACCAAAGTACATCATGAACAAGAAATTGGTGGGGAGTTATGAGAAACCAGAGCCTATAAAGTCTCTGAAAGGCCCACAATCTCAGAAACATTTTAAATTCCACCCTTTGGGTGGTGAATTTCTGCAGCCCTGCACACTTTATTTAGAACAAGCATTCCCATCTGGGGTACTATTTACATTTGGGGCCACAAAGTTCTTTGTTGTGGGAAGCCAATTTGCTCGCTGAGGTGGTTAGCAAAATCTCTGCACTGTGTACACTGGATACCAGTAGCATCCTCATAGTTGTAACAACCAAAAACATTCCAGATTTTTCCAAAAGTATGCAAAGACAAAACTACTCCCTTGTCCCAAGCCCTGAAAAATAAATGCGTGTTTATCGTGACAGCAATGAGAATGTAGAAGAGGACAGCCTCGCACTTTGAACTATTTGCCAACACTGACTTAGTTCATCTCCTCAACACTCTGTTAAGGAGGAAATCATTCCACTCCCACCAATGGGTGACAGAAAACAAGCAGAGCCAAGCTGCTACCGGATATAGAACAGTCGTTCTTCTGAGGCCAAAGCTGTATTTTAATCTGTGTGACATCACGCCTCAAGCAGGTGGTGTTTCAAAGGACAAGGTAGTGGAACTGGGGCTCAGAAAGAGAGTTGGCCTCAAACTCTGTGTTGGGAGCCTTGCTCTAGCTATTTCTCTACCCAGGACATGCAAGATGAGATGGCAAGAAGCCACGGTGGCCCAGAACCCACGGCAGGCATGCTAACGGTCAATGGGGAAGTTCATCGCTGGAGCAATGGGAGTAGAAATACAGAAGATAAGAAAAATATTTCAATGACAAAATTGACAGGATGCATGATTGATTGAACTCTGGCGAGAAAAAGAGAAAAGAAAATTCTAAACTGTCTAGTATCAATCATAATAAGTACTATCAGCCACTTTAACAAACCATCCAAGCATCTCACCAGCTTAACAAAATGATCTGTCACTCACATCGGTCCAACCAACTGTTTGGTCTGAAATCTTCAAGATGGTGACTCAGGGGTCCCAGGTTCCTGCATGTTGTGGTACCACCAAGCTCTGTATCAGGGCCCAGGAAATAAAATCCAGCCAGCACCTGTGTTTGTAAATAAAGCCTGACTGGAACACAGTCATATTCATTTGTTTGCATATTGTCTGCAGCTGTCTTTACACTGCAGTGGTAAAGCTAAATGATTGCAACAGAGACTGCATCATCTACAAGGCCCAAAATATTTACTCTCTGGCCCTTTACTAAAACTATTGGCAAACCTGCTCTAAGTTCCTGTTGGAATCTTCTACTAAATTCTGTGTTTCATCAACCAATGAGTAAAAGGAGAAAATGAGAAAGCCATGCAAAAGTTTCTAGTAGCCAGCCATGGACATGGTGTATAACCTTCCTGTGGCCATTTATCCTCCAGTAGCTACAGCTCAAGTCACATGGCCACCCATGCCACAAGAGAAGCAGGGAAACGAGGATTCATCAACAGCTAAGGGTAGAATCACTGGTCTGTGCCCCACACCCACTGCTTAGAACAAATGTCTCTTTGCCAACTGTCACTCTGTGGTCTCTTTAGAATGGAAAATCCACATAATTTTTGCAAAGTGCTCTACACAACCTTATCTCACTGAAAAACATTAATGACCAACACAAACTCCCAAGCCCTGCATTCAACAAATGTGTTATATAGCTGTTAATAGTAGAATAAATAAGACCCCAATTTATGAATCTTCTCAGAGCTATATACTCTTTATTAATTCAAGTGAGATGTGTTAAAGAATGTTTTTTAAAGAGTACAAATAGTAATTCAGTTTGACTTAACAGTACAGAGTTTCTACCTTATCTTCAATGCTGAGCCAGGCAGAAAGGAAAATAAAGACATACCGGATACCTGCAGGGATCTCATCCTATGCATGAGATGTATAAATATAGAAATAACAAAAGAAGCATTATGTCTAAGTTCAAAAAAGATGGAACTTTATCTTTTCATCAGTTCTGAGAAAAAAAATGTACCATGAGGACTTTGAAGAGTTGATATACATTTCCTGGAGAGAAAAATTTATACCGATTTTATAACTCAGTATAACTCAAATCTACAACTGATTTTAATAAAAATTAAAATAATAGCAAAAGCTGATCAAATCTTAAAAGCATTTGATGATTTGAAAATCATCCTATGTTATCTTTAATGGCATCAGACACCTGTGGGGTCATTCTCGTGAGATTCACCCAGTTTCATAAGATCCAGCACAAGATGTCACAGCCTACGAGGTGAACAAAGAGTTTGAAACAAAGGCTGGATTTTTCTTTTTTATTCTTTATTTCTTTCTCTTCCTGATTTCTGATCCAGGCCACTTTCACTCTACCACCAAATTGTCATTACAAATAAAATAGCTTACTTTGATAGACTCAAACTGAGACAATCTAGAAGAACTTCTGACGTGTCCCAAAAAAAATAAAAAAGCAGCCATAAAAGTCCTTTCCCAACAAAGACAGTGAAATTCCTCTTGGCTCCAGGATAGCTCAGCCAGCGGCAAAGGAAACAAAGCCACACGCTGAATGCTTTCCCCAGTGTTGTTCCATCCAGGGTCTCAGGCCAAAGGCAGCTTTGAAGTTAAACCACCTCCATCAGGACAGGTAAAGGAAGCAACGGCGTGAGGGCTATCAGTTCCATCAAGTTCAAGAAATGAATTAGACCCAGAAGAGTTGACCAAGAATATAGTGGCCCTTTGTCAACACTCCTAAGGAACACAGGCTCATCTCTGAGATCCAGTTCCCTGCTCACCACAGCTGATACTATTTGTCACCTCGAGTCAGTGAACCCCCAAAGGACAGATGCATTTGACTTATCCATATATGCACTGTATCCATATCAGCGCCAGTCTTTCCAGAGGGCTGTCTGTGAAGTGAAGTAATAGGCAACTGCTGTGGCCCACTTGAGCCAAGGAATTCCATAAGGGGAATGACAGCAATCAAGGGACAGTTTGGCAAGATGATTTCCCTTTGGGTGAGAAATCCACCAATGGAAGCCCAAAACCAATGGAAGCCTCATTTCTCTTGACTTTAGAGGATAAGACCACAAACTTGTCCCAGCATATCTGCCTGTTCGCTACCCACTGGAACAATCAATCTATCCTCATCCACTGCAGTTCCTTATGGCCCACTAATAAAAGACTCTCAACACACCAATCACTGTGTGCCTGGGCTTGCTCAATATTCCACTTAACTGCTGAGGTCAGTTCATCTATGACCATTGCTAACGGCCTTGCGGCCATCTGGAAGCCACGCCTCTGGCTTTGCAACCATCACACTTGGTGTATATTATTGCTAAGGCATACATCACATTCTGCTCAAATAATCTGTGGTTTTGTCTCACAAACTGGTCTCAGAAGTAGTATAGACAGTCATCATGTCAAACTCTTCACTTCCTTCACTGCCATCTACCACAGTGCCTGTCTTAGTTACTTTTCACTCATCGCCAGGACAAAACACCCAGTACCCAAAATGAGGGAAGGAAAGGTTTATTTATCTTACAGTTTTTGGAGGTTTCAGCCCATAATAGCTGGCTCCAAGGCAGGGTGGCATGGCACTGGGGCAACACTGCAAGGCAGCAGCCAAGGGAAAGCAGCCAGAGTAAAAAGGGGCAAGAGCAAGCCTCTTCTCCTCCCTTATATTGTACACAGGACCCCACCACCACCAGAGTGGGTGTAGCACTCACAAATCCCCTTGCTTTCCTTTGCACAGGATGAGGATATTTACAAAGTAAGAACCCTGGCTCCCTGGTGAGTCTCTTAATTAAACTTCTGACTTTCTCAAATTAATACAATCACCCCAGGGTATAGAATTGGTGAGTTACTTAACTAAACTACTGGACTTCTCAAGTTGACACAATGTATAAGCCATAACAGTGCCTGACTTATAGTAAAATTCACCAGGTGTGTCTTGGAGTTGTTAAACCATAGATAAAAATCTGGCTTGAAAAGAAACTGTAGAGAACTGAAATCCCAGAGCTGGACCCACCACTGTATGCCCATGAGACCCTGGATACAACATGAAGTGGGAGTATTTTGTCTACCTTACTGGCTAAAGTCAGGACTAAGTAGTAAGAAATAGGGGAGAAAGATTTGGTTAATTATGACAACAGTGAATCAATAAAGACCTTACTCTGTTTCTCTGTCTCTGTCTCTATCTCTATCTCCATCTCTGTCACTCTCTCTGTCTCTCTCTTTCTCTGTCTCTCTTCGTCTCTCTCTGCCTCTCTCCCCTCTTCCCTTGGTATCTTGGTATCATAGTTATAGTTATGCTAGATTTGCAGAAAGTTAGGAAATATCCCCTCTCTTCCATTATTTGAAAGAGTCTCAGAAAGACACCTATACAGGGTTGAACATAACTAAACTGCATGATGTACCATGTGATCCCAGGACCAAAGTGTGAACGCAGCTAGTGCCCTAGAGCTCGCTGGATGGGCGCGGCAGCAGGACTGGGACGAATCATCACACAAGAGACAAAAAAGGAAACCGCCTGAAATAGGCATGAAGAACCCGAAAACTCTCGGATCACCAGCGGCTGTGGGAAAATCACGCTTCTGCCTCTGGCACTGGGCTTTCTTCTTCAGTAAGCAGATCTCAGCAGAAAAGGGGAAAAAAAAAAAAAGACCCGAAAGGAATTTATAACATGTCCCCTTAGCATAACTGATCCATTATTAAAGAGTGATAATTGGAGAGAAAAAATATAGTGTCAACTAAATGATTGTGGTGGTTAACTGACTAATTATCAACTTGAGTGGAGAACGCCCTGCTAAATGGAGTCAGCATGGTTCTGGGTGTGGAAGACCCACTTTAAGGAGGACTGCTGTTGGAGAGGTATAGAAGGAAACTGGGAGGGGAGGATCTCAGTTGATTTTCCTTGGAGGAGCTTCTTTGTGAGTGCTTTTCTTTGGAGGAATTTCAGCAGTTTTTCTTAAAAGAGTTTTGGCAGTTTTCTATCTTTGGGGAAGCTTCAATCCTTGTCTTCATCTTGGACATTGTCTCCTGGGTTTCAGTGTAGATCCCTCAGCCTTCAGGCAAAGGTCCTTAAGCCTTTTGGCACAGATACATTAGCTTCCAGTTCCGATCCTTGGGCATTTTCGGGGCAGAATCTCCAGTCTCTCTTCATGGATCCTTTGGCCTCCTGATGACTTGTATGGAACACTGCCTTGGGCTCCAAACCTTCCACAGGATCCTCCAGGCCTCCAGCATGCAGACAGATGTCTTGCACTCATCTACATCCGACCCTGGTAAGCGCTGACTAGTAAGAGAAATGTCTGGCCTTTCAGTCCATGTTCAGAGCAAGAAATTAAGATTTGTACCAAAATAGCTACATGGTTCCAGAATGAAAGTGAACCGGGAAGCAAGAAGCCAGAGACTCACTGAAGGAAATCCTGGCCTCTCTACCTCTCTCTTGCTTCCAGATGCTGTCTAATCAATCATATTTTGGTATTTATGTTTATTTATTAATATTTGTATTCACTCAAAGGCCCACACAGCTCTCTCTCAGAGCTCAAAGGCTCCAAGGACCTTCCCTTTTAGGCACATTTGCTCTTCCTGGCCAGCGTTATTGCCTTGAGCTGGACAAGTATCCCTCCGCCTTAATCAATAACAGTAACTGTAGTGGACATTGTGCTGGGAGACAGGAAGCAGTGGCTGTGTTACAGAAATGCAGTTAGTAAAGATCACTGGTAGGCAGTCACCTAATGCATATCTCTTTCCTTTTGAAACTCACTTGTTAATGACTTATTTATCATCTTTTATCCCACAAATATTTAATAAGGTGTGCCACACACTGACGATATGGCAACAAACACACTGACACAATCTCCAATTACACATCAATTACTAGTGGTGGCAAAGAAAGACAGCAGACACATAAATAGTAACCACTTTTATCATGAATTTTCTAAGGACTTGGTGTGACAGAAAGTGACTAAAAGTTATCTTTATGTTGAGTATTAGGGAAGTTATTATTAGTAAAAATTCACCATTAAGGCAATAGAGACTCCAGGAAAATCAGTAACTTGTCTGAGATCACACAGTTACACCTTGAAAGAGCAAGGCTTAAAAGCAAGTCTGTCAGAATAGAAGGCATGAAACAGAAGACACTACAGAATACAGTCAAGAATGAATGCATTGTGCTTTAAGCCTTTACCAGTTTCTTAAGAACAGGACAACAGTCAGCATTGGTTGAAATTGTTATAAAAATGTTTGTGAGAGAGGAAAAACTTAAGCTTATCTTGAAGTATGGTTGGAATTTAGTCAGGCAAGAAGGAAGAAGTGGATATATATTGAGAAGTGGTAAGAATTAGGTATAGGGAAACCTTGCTTTCTGTAGGCAGCTAGTGCAGGCAGGGAGACACAGCTAGACCCACCCCTGTACACCACAGCTGCCACTAGAAGGCTTGCTTCCTGTGGGCAGCCAGTACCCACCACGAGAATCAGACAAACACAACCCTGTGGTCATGCTGCCACTGGGGGAGTCCTAGGGTAGACATGCTGGCTGACAGAAGCAGCAGCCCTGCCACCATGCACCCCTGGCCATCGGGGAAGCCTCAGTGTAGCTGCACGGGACTGGAGAAGTCTGCCCCATGCCCTGCTACCTCCCTGGGAACCTGGGTCCAGATGCCTGTCCCATTCCCCTGTACCACAGAGGGGCAGCCAGTGGGGGAAGCACCTAGGACCCCACACTGGCTTGTTGGGAGGAACCCAGGAGAATGTCAAGAGGAAGGAGCAAAAGGCAATCTCAGACCTCCAGCCCACACAGAACAAGTCTGGGAGATACAGTCATGGAAGAAAATGGCAGGCACACACCTGAAATTTCTGAAAGGATAGCAACTGAAGTAAAGAAACAACTTCATGAGACTGTAAAAGTAATCAGGTCAGAAATAATGTCTCAGGTAAGAAAAGCAATCACAAACATAATGAAAGAATTGATGAGCATATCTAAAGAAGACATAGATAAAAAAGAGGAGCATAGGAAAATGATGGAAACTTTGAATGAACAATATAGGAAGGAATTACAATGCATAAAGTAGACTCAGAGAGATATTCAGGAAATTAAAAAGTCGGTTGAAAGCTGGCAAAACCACTTGAAAAAGACTGAAGATAGACTTTTAGACATTGAAGACAGGATCACAGTTAGAAATCATGAAAGGAAAAATCTCTTTAAAATAACCAGGAAATAACAATTCAATGGTTGCAAAATGATGCAAAGAAAAATAATTTTTTTTTATTTTTTTATTTGAGCGAAGAAAAACAAAACAAACAAAAACTACAACAACAACAAAAAAAACCGACATATATAGTAAAAACAACAAGCAAAAGAGACAAGCAAACAACTAGAGTAAATACACAACATTGCAGGTTTACAAAACCGGAAGATAGAAGCTTGACAATGGTTGTAATTTGCACATCGTTAAAAGAAAAATAATTTAAGAGTGATAGTTATCAGCAAAGAAGCAGGGGTCAACACAAATGAAAAATACTATTCACAGAAGTAATACCAGGTAAACTTCTCAAACATGGGAAAAGGGTCTGGCATACAGGTAAGCAAGGCATACAGAACTCCAACTAACCATAACCAAAGTAAATCTATACCCAGACATATAATAATCAAGATTCCAGAAATTCAGCACAAGAACAGAATATTAAAAATTGTTAGAGAAAAGAAACAGATAACCTATAAAGGAAAGCCAATTAGAATCATGGCAGACTTCTCAACACAAACCATCAAGTCAAGAAGAGTTTGGAGTGAAATGTTTCATAACCTGAAAGAAAACAACTTCCAACCCAGATTGATGTACCCTGCAAAACTATCTTTCAAAA
>RJWM01034433.1:0-19752 GCA_004363535.1 Dasyprocta punctata | reverse complement strand
ACCTCAGATGCCCATTTTTGGATTGGGTCTTTAAATCTGGGAGGACTGATTGTTTTGAGTTCCTTATATGTTCTTGATAGTAATCTTTTGTCTGAGGAACATCTGGCAAACATTTTCTCCCACGTTGTGAGTTGTCTCTTCACTGTTGGTGGTTTCTCTTGCTGTGCAAAAGCTTTTCAGTAGGGTGAGATCCTAGTTGTTGATTCTTTGTGATAGTTCCTTTGCATTTGGGGTTTTATTCATGAAGTCTTTGCCTACACCAATGTCTTCTAGAGTTTTACCTACTCTATCTTTCAGCAAATTTAATGTTTCTGTTTTAATATTTAGATCTTTGATCCATTCCTATTTTAGCTTAGTGCATAGTGAAAGATATGGGTCCAGTTTTAATCTTTGGCATGTGCAGAGTCGGTTTTTCCAGCACCGTTTATTAAGGAGGCTGTCTCTTTCAGTGAATGTGGTTGGCACCTTTGTCAAAGATAAGGTGGCTTAGTGTGTCTGGAGTTGTTTCTGCATTTTCTAATCTGTTCCACGGATCTTCAGGTCTGTTTTGTTTTTGTTTTTGTTTTTGTTTTTTGCCAGTACCACACTGTTTTATCACAGTAGCTTTATAGTATAATTTCAAGTCCGGTATTGTGATGCCCCCTTTCTCGTCTTTGTTGCTCAACATTGAAGGCTCCAACTCTAGAGTTGTCAGATTGTTTCCACTCTCTTAGTATCTTACAATGCGAGTTACATTTCTATACTTGAAGCCTTAGGGAATACATAAATGTCTGAAGACCATATTGAAATCATAGTAGGTACTTTGTAAATCCTTATGTATTAGTGCTGGCTGGGACTGTATTACCAGCAAAGGCTAACCCATACCTATAAGTATCTTTTTTTGTGAGAATCATTTACTAGCTCTTCCAAAATAGGAGTTTCAGTATAGTCATTTTTCCACCTAGGAACTTGTTGGTCTGCTCTTTGTATAGGGCCACACTTGGGAGTTGGGGTTGGTTTCTGTTACTCACAGCTTGGATGTTCAGAATTGGACTTGGAAGTGGGAGTCCATGCCTCCTCCTGTCTCCATCTCCAATTCTGTTGCAGTGATCTCTTCAGTATCCTTTCATACCAGTTCTAGAGTGACATATGTCAACTGAGTCATTTTGTTCATTTTATTGTTCAGTGTCTCTTCTATATTGGATTCTTTTTTCTGTTTGTTTCATTTTTATCTTTTTGTGGTACTGGGAATTGAATTTAGTGCCTTTGTACTTAAGTATATCCCCAGTCCTTTTTTATTTTTTATTTTGAGACAAGGTCTCAATAATTCACTAAGTTGCCCAGGATTTTTGCCCATTCCCATGTGTTTATTCATTTACTCCTGATAATACCTCCTGCTTCTCTGTGTTGCAGTCTTTCTTTTTAAAAACTTCTGACAAATTGGCTTGTCCATTTACCATAGTCTCACCCCAAGTCGTTTTTTCTTCCTAAATAAAATTCATGACCAGCCTATCGTTTGAGGCTGTCTTAGGAAGATTTCCTATTTTTACTGGCAAGGTCACCCTTATGTATAGCTACAATGAACTGTCGTTTTCATCTTGTCTTCACATAGTGAATGGATCTATTTATAAGCCGAGCCGTGGGTTTTTCTTCTCTTGTGTTGGTCCCATAGGATTCCCCCAAACAGTTACATAGAGATGAGAACTGAGGAAGGGGTGCCGATACAACTGTGTTAGGCATCAAACAAGTCTTGGCTGCCTGCTTATGTAGGTTACTTATACTCTTTGGTTCTATTTCAGTCAATCCTTGATGTACCATTTCCATCTTACAATGCAGTGCTGCTGAGCTCACTTGGCTTTATGATCTGGAGAGTCCTATTGAGCTCATTTTGGAAAGTTCTGGATACATTGTGCCCCATGATCAAGCATTGTGTCTCTTACCAGGAGCTATTTTTCTAATGTGCTAGCTTGGGTTTTCTGCAGAATTCCACGGCCCTGCATTGTGCATTTTTCACATTATAAGATGGGAATGGTACATTGGGGCTTGCTATCAACTCTTTGCTGTGTCTGTTCCCCATGTTATATACATGATATATACTTCTAACAGCTTGCAATGAAGTCTAGAGTCGCTACAGAGTTGTTTCTCCCACTCAAAGCTGGTAGTCTTTCATGTCACCTGGTATATGGGCCACAGTGGATGCACAGTATCCTGTATATAGTCCCTATCTCTTCAGATTATGTCTGGGTCTCAAAACTGGCCTCCCGAGTGCTGGGATTAAAGGCATGCGCCACCACGCCCGGCTCCATTTCCTACCTTCTTAGTCATGATTATAACTGATTCACTAACTTACGGCATTTAAGTTTTGCCATCTGTCTACTGTTGATTTAGTGCACCATCATTCCTATTGTTATCAATGAGCCAAACCCTCTGACAACTTATCTTTCAGAAGAGAAACATCATTGAACATTTATTTATTTATTTATGTTTTTGAAATGGTGTCGCTGTGTAGTTCAGGCTGACCTCGAACTCACTATGTAGCTCAGGCTGGCCTCCAACTCATGGTGATCCTCCTGCCTCAGCCTCCTGAGTGCTGGGTTTACAGGCGTGTGGCACCACACCTGGCTTACCATTGAGCTTTTTAATGATACTGGTGCTTGTCTTTCACATGTATTTCTGATGGCCTTATGAATGGCCTGACATATAATATATCCACTCTACCAAAGCCTTCTTCCTAAGCTGTTTAATCCCACCTTCCACTTTCTACCATGTCAATTCAGGCATTTTAGCCTCATTCATTGTAGGTTGTCATTTTTCCCCAGGTTTGTAGGAGCCATTCTGAGCTATCCTTCAAATCTGTGTTCCAGTGTTAATTCTCCTATCCTGGTACGGCGCCCACCTGTATGCCCCAGTAAACTTACCTCAGTATAATGTTCTTGCCTTCTTGATTAAGCACCCTCAGCATCTAGTACTGTGGCCGTTCCACCAGGCCTGCTGGTTTATGCTCATTCTTATAGTTTCTTGGAGGTACACAGTTACTTTTCAGGCCCAGAATGTCCTTGGCAGGTTTAGCACAGCTCCTGTCGTGGGAGCCAGGAGTGGAGATGGGGCAGTTCCAGAGCGGAGCCTGTTACCTCACAGGAGAGAGGCCCCAGAAGTGTGTTTCTGTACTGTGGATTTGGAATGGTAACTGATTCCTGCAGACTCTGAGGACGCAAAGGAGTCTGGAGATTGACAGTCTTTGAGGGGAAGCATCTTAGATGTCCCCATCCCATCTATCAGGTTTATAGGGTTTCTAAGTCAGGTCCCTGATAGGTATAACATACCTGCCCTGGGTGCGCATTTAGTTATCTTTGAAGAAAATGTCTTTAACAACCCTAGATATGCTCTTCATCTTCTGCTGCTCTCCTACTGTAGGTGACTAGGATCTCTTTGTGAGCTACCAAAGAGCCCTATAGCCTTCACATTTACTTTTCAATTGTTAGCTGCCCTCTCTAGGGAGTCCATGCAGTATAACAGCTAGCTAATTCCATTGTTCTTGTGTGTTCTGTTCCTCTCACACTTTTTCAACATTTGAATCTTTACACCAGTCAGAAAGTTCTCTGGGCCACTAGCTTGTGCCAAGGACTGTCTGTGCCTCACATTCCCAACTGGGGTGAAATTCTCTTGCCATTAGGACAGTAAGTGAATTAGTTGCTAAACCCCATTTTACCTCATGCTTTCTCAATCCTATTCTAGTATCAGTTGTGTCAGTGTGAATCTTCTGTGAAGTAGCTGCTGAGACAAAGTTAGGAATGCAGGAGTTATACAAGCTGTGATAGAAACGAATGGTAATGTTCACATAAAAAAATCTATTACAGTAGAAGACATTGCCATTAATCCCCTCAAAATATTCCCCCTCACTTTGAACACATATCCTGTAGTCGTTGCCACTTTCGGAAGCAGTTCTGGGCTCCCTCACCCCCGCCCCCAACATCTAGTTGCATTGTTGTGGCTGCCTTGTTGTCCTGAATCATTGCACAGTGTTTACCTTTCATAGTCTTTTTGACCTTAGGGAAGAGCCAGAAGTTGCATAGTGCCAGATCTGGTGAATAAAGTGAACACACCATAATGTTTTTGTAAACCCGCCTTTCTGTGGATAGCAGCATTTGCCATATTTTTGGTCACACCTAAAAACACTCATAAAATAGGAGTACGTGGGAGGAGACTTCTGTGAAAGGAAAGGGGGAAAAGGCAGAATCATCAGAGCCTCAGAGTCAAATGCAAATCTGACACATTCTAACCCATTGAAGACTTTGGAGCAAAAATTGTCTGCTACAGGAGTTTGGTGTTATACAAAAATGGCCAGGTGTTACAATGCGTGGCTTCAACCGGAAAGCAGAGAATCCTGAAGCGCCTGCTGCTGGAGACTTGTGTAACTCTATACCTGGCAGCTTATTCACAAGTTCTTTCATAAAGGTTGATACAAGTCATACACTTCCATGGCTACTATGCATTATAAGTACTAAGCAAATGTTAGATATTATTGTTATAATGATATGCATCCTCTGATAACATTTTCCTAAGTTGCTTTTACACTTTACAACTAAAAAATTTTCTGGATATCTTTATTTATTATTATAATAATAATTATTACTTTTGACTGTGTGGCATGAGTTTTGTACTTAGAACTAAACAAAAGTAATTTGAGTGTCAGCTACTACACAGTAGATGGTCAATGAATGTTGATTGAAATGAACTATGCAGTCAGTCAGTACCACATGGAATGTGATAATCCTCCTACAGCCCTGGCCCCTTCTCAACATTTCTAGTAGTACAGCCTGAGATTGCATAGTTTGTTGCTTGTTTCGTGATGACTTTCTTTCCATAACAGGTCAATAGTTTGTGTCTTTTTATTTTGTTTTGTTATAGTATTTGTTAAAACCTTTTTTAGTTTAAATCTTTTGAAACATAATTGTAGAACTACTTATCTCTATAGAGTATTTTATTAGATAGTATTTAGTTCATTTTAATTTGATGCAATCTTTTAAGTACTGGAGTTCATTTTGTTTTGTTTTCTATTGTTCTGTTCTATTTTGCTTTATTTGTTACTGGGAATTGAACCCAGGGCTTCTGTATGCTAGGCAAACACTCTTCCACTGAGCTGCATCCCCAGCCCTGAATACTGATCTTTGATCTTTGGTCAGCTGTTTTACTTCCTTTATATCATACTGTCACTGGATGAGGTTCCAGTAAGTCCCCCTGAAGAGGAGACAGGGACCTGAATTTATGCTCTGCAGGTTCTTGGCCTATCGCAGAAAAGCATTTCAGAGGCATAGGCAGATTTATGAGATAGAATCAAAGAAGTATATATATAAAACAACGAGGTGTGCTATGGTCTGAGGTTGGGGGCATTTATATGTCGTTAGGGCATCCTTAAAGTGGATGATCTAGGATGTTTATTTTATTTATTTATTTATTTATTTGGTACCGGGGATTGAACTCACGACCTTGTGCTTACCAGGCAAGCGCTTGAGCCACTGAGCTAAATCCCTGGCCCCTAGGATGTTTATTTTTGAGTTATTTATCTATCATTCGCCAAGTGACTGTATCTGAAAGTCAAATTTCACATTAGTGGAATAAAGTGAATACTGACTCTATCAACTGGCTTCAAATACAAACTGAAGTTTAGAGATGCAGTACCTAATTAACAGTCCTGGTGCTTTGGTTTCCCCAGGGTATTGGGATTACAGGTGTGTGGCATCACAGCCTGGCTCCTTTTCTTGTTTTTAATAAGGAATTACTGACTTCTTCTTGTTTTTAATTATATAAATATAACAACAACAAAAAAATCCCCAGACTTAATGGTGAGACACTAAAAGAATTCCTTTTAAATTCAGAAACAAAAGAATATGTCCTGTCATCTGTTTGGGAGAAACCACTAATGTAATTAGATAAAAAAGAAGTAAAAGGTCTTATGGGTGGGTGCAGTGGAGAGAAAGACAAGCAACCTGATGAAGGAGTTCCGTTGACCTCCTTTGACTATAAATTAGAGAAATAAAACACTCACCAGAGGGATGAATGAGATCCTTGAATAGTATGTGAGGGGGAGTGTTTTATGTGTCCCAGCGTGTGTACGTGCATGTGGATGTGCGAAAGGATAGAATAAATTGAAACCAGGGTTAAGGAGGGGAATGATTGAATTAGTCCACAGACTCACTGTTGAGGATGGGTGAATAGGAGACAGAGTACAATTTCATGATGTGTGTGTTTATCTGCACAGATCTGTCTGCCAAGTTAAATCAGAGCACTTATTCTCCTGTGTGCTGCTGTGGAGATTCTGTTGATAAGGGCTTTTTGTTAAGAGTATCAAGTTAGTTTAGAAATCAGGATTTTTCCAAAGGAAAGTTTAGTATTTTAGGTTCAACACTGGTCAGTGTACTCCCTGGGACATAGGAAGGTGATTTAGATTAGAAGAATTTTCACCGACATAGACAAAATAATGATAGAAGACTTAATTGTCTTTTAGGCCATGTTAGCAGTTTTTGGAGGATTGAAAGTGTATATCATACCTGGCTTTTCTTTGAGCCATCTTCTGTTACTGGAGTTCTTTTAACTCCTTTTTTCTTTGAGGTAACAATAGTGACATGGAAAAAGTGGTAGAGTTTGCATATCCATTATGCAAGACAACCATAGTACTTTGGTATGTGGCAGAAATGTTTTATTTACTGTTTTGTTGTGTGTGTGTGTGTGTGTAAAAATTTTTTTGTTTGAGTGGTGCTGGGGATTCTTTTAAGTATATGTGCTGCGGAAGTGAGCACTACTCAAGCAATTTTTACTGCTTCATCAATCAGTTGAAACTGACTCTTGTTTCCCCTGCTGGAAACCCAGAGTGCACGACTGTGAAGAATATGACTGCTAGTATAATTTGGTTTTGCTGGCTTGGTTTGTATTTAGGTGCAAGCAGTTTTACCTACTACTTTTTCACCTTCACTATAGTTGTCAACACTCTGCAAAGGATATATACTAAGACACTACAGCTTAGTGTTATTAACAAAAATAGTTTTGAAGCCAGTATAGTAGCACAGACATGTAATTCCAACTACTCAAGAGGCTGACAAAGGAGGATCACAAGTTCAAGGGCAGCCTAAGCAACTTAGTGAGATTCCATCTCAAAGTAAAAAAAAAAAAAAAAAGAGTTGGGGTTGTAGCTCAGAGACAAGGCATCCCTGAGTTCAAAACCCTGATACTGGGGGAAAAAAAAGTTTTGAAATGGTCTTGTATATTCCCAGGGGTCGGTGGACATACTTTGGGAACCACTGACATAATCTAAACTCATCTTATTTTGTGTTTGGATACTTTCTAGCAACCTTATTGCTTTACATCATAAGATTACCTGGTCTACTTAAATTTTTTGTAAATTCAACAGCCTGCAATCTGGTTAAACTCTGTTGAGTGTTTAATTGACTTAGTTCATATAAGAATGCTTCAGTAATATGGTTCTAAATCTATACCCTTCATTATTTTTAGCTTGCATAATCTTTCTTGTAATACGTGTTAACTATATGCTGATAACTTTGAAATACAGAGTTTTTTGGGAGGGTACTGGGGATTGAGCTTAGAGTCTTATGCATGCTTGGCTTTGCTCTACCACAGAACTATATCTCCAACCCTGAAAACTATAGTTTTAAGGCTTGTGTTCCATTTTTCCTTACTCTGAACAAATCTTTTTAAAAAATGCAGCAGTTGATCATTTGACACCTACATCCTGTGACATTTTTTTTGCAACAAAAATGTGTATTTCTGTTGTTCCTTTGGAAAAAGGCAGATAAGTTTAGGATTGTTGGATATTTTCAGTAAGCTCTTGAAACCAACTAGATGTATTTGTTGCATTGTAGTATGCATATTTGTGCATTTTGTTATTGCATATTACACAGTGGTTTCTTTGTGAAATTTGGAGCAACTTTTACAAGTTAAAGGGGACTACTTTCCTTTAGTGCACAGTACATAGTCCTTCCCTTTTCTTTTTACAATGCTGAGGGTCCAGCCGTGGGCCTGCTGCATGCTAGACTAGCACTTTACTTCCGAACTGTACCCCCAGCCTAAGTATAGTGTTTTCTGTTTTTTTGTTTTTTGTTTTGTGGCACAGGGGATTAAACTCATAACCTCATGCCTGCCAGACAGGCACTTAAGCCACTGTACCAAACTCCTGGCCCTAGTTTTTTGAGACAGGGTTACACTGTGTAGCTGAGGCCAGCCTTGCGCTCATGTTGTAGCCCAAGCCGGCCTTAAACTCACAATGCTCCTCCTACCTCAGCCTCCCGAGTGCTGGGATTAAAGGCGTGTGCCATCATGCTCGGCTAGTCTTAAGTACAGTGTTTAAGAAAACTATTATTAAAATCTCTTATAAGTCAGATTTCCAAATAGAAATAAATTAATTTTGTGTTGTAGACCTGATTCTTTAAGAGCAAATTCTAGTTAGAGTGTCAAGGTTTTTTTAATATATTGAAATTTTGTTGTATTGATTTTTGCTGGAAGTAATTTGCAGTTGTGCAGCCCTAATCTGACCCCCTGACCGTCTCTTTCTCTTGCATCCTGTTCTTCTCACTTAATCTGCTTTTTGTCCTTGCTATTTCTTCTATTTGGAACTCTTTTTCCTCATATATTCACAGGGAATATCATTCTCAATGCTTCCTGACATTCAGGCCTTCATGTAAGAGTATCTGTTTGTGAGACTGACCTTGGTTGCCTCATTCTAAAATTCTCTCAATCATTTTTCACTTTTTTTCCTCTTTAGCATATATCATTTAGCATATCAAATAGTTTATTTATGTATTTATTTTTTGGTATCAGGAATCAGACTCAGAACCTTGCACTTGCCAGGCAGGTGCCTTTGCCACTGATCTATATCCCTGGCCACAGCATACCAAATACTTTACACAATGATCTTGTTTATTAGCCATTTCTGGGGAATGCCCAGTCAGCCTTGCAGGACACAGAGCCACACAGGTTCCAGAAGAAAATGACAAAACGAGAGGCCAAGAGGCAGTCTCAATCCCCCAGCCCACTGAGAACAAACCCAAGAGACACCGAAATAGAAGACGCTGGGAGTTACACAACTAAACTTTCTGAAATAATAGCAAATGCAGTAAAAAAACAGCTCCATGAAGCTATAGAGAAACTCAATTCAGAAATAATCTCTCAGCTAAAAAATGAAATGACAATCATTATGAAAGAAATGTTGTGTGTATCTAAAGAAGTACAAGATAAAAAAATAGAAGAATATAAGAAAATGATGGAAACTTTGAGTGAACAATATAAGACACAAATAGATGCATGAAACAAATTCAAAGGGAAATTCAGGAAATGAAAAATTCCATGGAAAGTTTGAAAAACTGCTTGAATGAGGCTGAAGATAGAATCTCAGACCATGAAGACAGTATGGGAGCTTATGACTACAAAAGAAAAGATCTCTTAAAAATAGTAAGGAACCAAGAAACAACAATTCAACAGCTGCAAGATGATGCCAAGAGAAATAACATAAGATTAATAGGCATAAATGAAAAAGCAGGGGTCAACACTAATGACCTGTGAAGACTATTCACAGAAATAATAGCAGAAAAATTTCCAAACATGGGAAGAGAATCTGATATACAGATAAGTGAAGCATACAGAACCCCAATTAACCATAACCAAAATAAATCTTCACCCAGACATATAACAATTAGGCTATCAGAAATACAGCACAAGAACAAAATACTAAAAGCTGTCAGAGAAAAGAAACAGAACACCTATGAAGGAAAGCCTATCAGAATCATGGCAGACTTCTCAACACAAACATTTAAGTCAAGAAGAGGTTGAAGTGCAGTATTTCAAATCCTGAAAGAAAACAACTTTCAACCCAGATAGAGGTAACCCTGCAAAACTTTCCTTAAAAATTGATGGAGAAATAAGATATTTCCATGACAAAGAACAACTGAAGAAATTTATAGCCACCAAACCAACACTACAAAGAGTACTGAAAGATGCTCTAGAAAGAGACAAAGATAGCCACAATCTTAAGAACAACAACAAAAGGAAACTACTAAGCAGGGCAAATAATTAAACAGAAAATGTAGAAAACCAACAACAGAAAGATATCATGACAGGGATGAGCCAGTACATATCAGTTATATCAATCAATGTAAATGGTCTCAACTCACCAATAAAAAGAAACAGACCAGCAGAGTAGGTTAACAAACAAAACCCAACAATATGCTGTGTACAAGAAACATTTCACTCAAAAGGGAATTCACAGACTAAAAATCAAAGACTGGAAAATAATACTGCATGCAACAGGAACCCAGAAAAAAGCAGGGGTAGCTATTATGTTTGCAGACAATGTGAACTTCAAACCGAAAATGATCAAAAGAGATAAAGAAGGTTACTACATACTTGTTAGGGGAAAACTTCAAGAGGAAGAGATTGCAATCATAAATATATATGCACCGAATATGGGAGCACCCAGCTATGTAAGACAATTCTTAATAAACATGAAAAACCAAATAAACAATAATACAGTTATAACAGGGGACCTTTACACCCCACTGTCACAGAGAGACAGATCAACCAAACAAAAAATCAGCAAAGAAATAACAGAACTGAATCAAACTTGTTAACAAATGGACCTAGTAGATGTGTACCAAGTAGTCCACCCATCAACATCAGAATACACATTCTTCTCAGCTGCACATGGGTCATTCTCTAGAATACATCATATACTGGTCCACAAAACATGCTTAAGTAAATGCAAAGGAACTGAAATAATTCCATGCATATTATCTTATCATAGTGCAGTAAAATTGGAAATGAATAACAAAAAAATCTACAATAACCCCACAAACACATGGAAATTAAATAATGCTCTACTAAACAACCAGTGGGTCACAGAAAAAGTTAAAGAAAAAATTAAACAATATTAGCCATTTCTACCCATTAGAATGTAAGCCTCATGAAGGCCAGGGTTTTACCTGTTTCCTTGTTGTTTCATCTCCAGTGAATAGACTTGTACCTAGGACAAAATAAGTTCTCAAGTACTGGTTTGATGAACGTTTATATAAATATGAAATATGTAGAGGTTTTTATTGTAACTATGCTTCTTTAATAAGATTTGGCCAGAAAGCTTGCTGTAATGAAGTCTTTTTTTATGGGTGTATGTGTGATTTGTTTTTTGAGACAGTCTTGCTATGTAGACCAGGCTGGCCTTGAACTAGCAATAATCCTCTTATTTCAGCCTCCCCAGTGTTGAGATTACAGGCATGGGCCGTCCATCATGCTCAGCTGTTATGAAGTCTTTATATACTAACACTTCGTTGTGTTTGTTTCACCCTGGTTTTGGCCTGTAGTAAGTTCATATATTTGTTGAGTCAATTTGTCAACCAAAATTCTATTTTTCTGTGCAAATGTAATTTTGTTATATGGTAAAAAAGATTTTATTTATTTATTTGTTAATTATGTGGTGTAGAAGATTAAACACAGGGCCTCATGAATACTAAGCACATACTTTCCCACTGAACTACACTGCCAGCCTTATGGTGGAATAATTGTATATGTTGGAATAGCAAAGAGTTGTTTTGATTTTATATGTTTTACTTAACAGCATTAAAAAACATTGTTTTTGTTTTTCTGATTCTTTGTCTTAATACTCAGGTTAATGTTTTTTCTATGAATTTTCTTGTCAGATAATTCTAAGATGTAATGATTTTTGTTTTCTTTTGGTTTAATATATCTGTTACGTTTTTATTTATTTACTTGTTTATTAGTGTTTTGAGACAGGGTCTCTCTATATAGTACAGGCTGGTCTTGAACTCACTATGTAGTCTAGGGTGGAGTTGAACTCCCAGCAATTCTCCTGTCTCAGCCTTCCGCGTGCTGGGATTACAGGCATATACACTGTGCCTGTCTATGTCTGTTATATTTTAAGATTCACATGATATTTGTAAATTTTGACCTATCTTTTTTATAGTTACTCAATTTTTTGTAAGCATACATCCTTCTAGTCCACTGCTATGTGTCCTTAAGCTTTTAAAAGAGGAAATGTGAGCCGGGCGTGGTGGCGCACGCCTTTAATCCCAGCACTCGGGAGGCTGAGGTAGGCGGAGCGTTGTGAGTTCGAGGCCTGCTTGGGCTACAACGCGAGTGCAAGGCCGGCCTGAGCTACATAGTGCGACCCTGCCTCAAAAAACCAGGGCCGGGAGTTTGGCTCAGTGCCTTAAGCGCCTGCCCTGGCAGGCGCGAGGTTGTGAGTTCAATCCCCGGTGCCGCAAAAAAAAAAAAAAAAAAAAAAGAGGAAATGTGTATTTCTCAGTATTCAATGAAATACATTAATTCGTTTGTTCATTCAGTAGCTGTTACTGACCCATTTACTCTGGCAAGACTGTGCTTTATTGCTGGAGATAAGAGGAATAATACATCTTTGCCATCAGGGAATTAAAAGGTTGGTTGGGAGGGCAGATATGTAAATAAATACATCCAATTCTGTGAGGGGGATCCACTCTACCTGGGTAGATTAAGAAAGGCTTTACCAAAATGGTGACATTGGTGTTTAGTCTTGAAAAATTAGCAGGAGTTTGCAGATAGCTATAGAGCAGACAAACATTATAGGCAGAAGACACTGTGGGTACAAATGTGTAGAAGTATGGGAACAGCATATGTTGGTTTATTAGGCAACCACAAGTAACTTGCTCAGGCAGTTTTGTGGGCTGAAAAGCAGTGAGAGCAGGAGACGAGAGAGAGGCCTAGGAATAGGAGCCATATGATAAAAAAGCTTCATTTACTATGCATAGCAGGTTTTTGGATTTTTTTTTTTAAGAGAGCATGGAGACTCAATGAAGAGTTTAAAATAGACTCCTTGGTAATATTTGGGCTTCTAAAAACATTATTTTGTTGTTAGTGTAGCAGATGGATTGGAGGAGAGCCAGAATGGATTTAGTGACACTATTGGAGAAACTATTGAAGAAAAGTAAGCCAGGGAAAATAGTATGAATTAGGCTAGTGATAGCTGGAATAAAGAGGAAAGGGTGGTTGTAAGAGATCTTTAGAGTTAGAATTAGTAGGACGGGATTGGAAGTGTAGCTCAGCGGCAGAGTGCCGACCAGAGTGCCCTGGGCCCTGGGTTCCGTGTCTCGTAAAACACACACACCAGACACATGCACGAGTTGAAAAACGATTCCTCGGTGTCTAGGTTTAGGTGATTTGAGTATATGGTGAAATGTTTAATTAGGAAAAAGAATTTAAGAGATTTGTTAAGTTTTAGGAGGATTGGATAGGTTTTAGGGAGAAATCACAAGAGTGAATGAGACCATCCCATGAGAACTTGGCGAGTGGAGAGAGATGTTTATGAGAGGGCATAACACTGTATAAAAATAACATTGAAGAGGCAAAGAAGAAGAAAGCTCACAAAATGAGATAGAAAAGCTAGAGGAGGAAAATCAATATTAAGCATCAAGTTTTGTAGAAGGAAGGGTAGAAAAATTGTAAAGAAAGTGGTCAACTGTGTTAGTTCCTGTAGAGTAAGTAAGATGAGGATGTGAAGTGTCTGTTAGGTTTAACATTTGGAAGGTCATTGATGATGACATTGGCTACAGCAGTTTCAGTGGATTGAAGATGAGAAGGTAGATCAATAAATTAAAATGAAAAAGTTACTGGCTAAGAAGGGAATGCAAGAAGGCAGTAACTGGAAAGACATAGGAGTGAAAAAGAAGCTTTAACTTTTGTTGTCAAAGTATGTGAGAGTGTTTACCATGAAAGTGACAGGGTGAAAAGACAGAGGACATAGTATATATTGGGAATGAGATTATTTCAAAATTAATTGATGTATTGGGAGATAAATTAATCCAAGTTACACAGAGTAATTATGAATACTTGGGATATATTTTTGTTATAAGGTATTAGAATAGCAATCACCAAAAGTAGAAAGAATACTGAAACTCAGTGTTAGAAGTCATAGGGAACATAAAGATTTTCTCAACTAGTTCCTTTATTGAATGATAATGAAATTGAGACCTATGTTGATACTCTTGCCTTTTAAATTAATGTCATTTATCTAAAATTATTCACATTAAACTTTTTTTAAATTTTATTTTGAAGGTAGTAAAATCCAACAAAACAAAGCAGAACAAAGTCAATCAAAACAAACCAGTAGAATTGGTACAGAACTTCAAAGCAGGATACTAGGAAAACAATAGCTACTATAGTATGTCTTATTATCTTCACAATAGTTGTCCATTCCATCAGGTATAGCAAAATCAAACCAAAACCAAAACAGAATAAAACCAAACAAAACAGAATATTGAATAAAGCAAAACAGTGACAACAATATTGGGCCTCAAAGACAAGATAGAATGAAATCTTCCATATTTGCTGTATTGCATACTGTCATCCTCCTGAGATGCTCAGATTGCTGGCTCCAGACATGCAAAATCAACCAAACAATAAATACAAGCATTTAGTTGCTTTATGTACCTTAGTTGCTATCAATTTAGCCAGTCCTCCAAACCAGCAGGTTGCTTACCTTTGGGAGGAGAGGGGGTGTTGATTCTCAACCCATGTGCCAGTAGGCTCACGGGAGGCACTGACTTTTCTCTTCCTGGAGCCCGTTGCACTGCTTACCAGGAAGGCTGGCTAGTTGTCTTCTGGTTGGATCTTCCCTGACCCAGCATGACGGGTTCTTGGGAGGCATGGATCTTTCTCTTCCTAGAGTCCACACCACTCATGCCTCTTACCAGGAGGGCTGATTTATTGTCTTCTGTTTGATCTTCCCTGACCCAGCCCACATTAAACTTACTATTCACTTGAATTTTCTGTTTTCAGGACTAGTCTTGATTTTTTTAAAATTTTTTGAGTAAAATAATACTGTATTCAATTTTTAAGATATCCTAACTGCATATGTGACTTAAAAAAATAAAGGACCGTCTAAACAGATTAACATGAAAACCTTAAAAATAATGACTTATACAGGAGACATGCGTCTTAAGTACTGTATTTCTTTTGATTTTTTTTTCCCCAGACAGGGCTTTGTTGTGTTTCTCAGGCTGACATAGAACTTGCAGTCTTCCTGTTTCACCTTCTGGAGTACAGGCATTACCTGTATTCCATACCTGGCTTTCCGAACCACCTGGTTTTCTCTGGACTCTTTAGCTCTCTCTCAGCTAAATTAAGTGCTGTATCACTGAGCATCCATCATCAGGGATTATGTTATATTGTTTTCACTCCCCCTCTTTAGTTGGAAATGTAATGTTTTCATAGCTCTTAGCAAAGCTCTTGAATGTACATAGTGGTTGATCATTAAATAAATGTTTGAATAGATGTGTATTTGTATGAATTTAATGAACTGTACAAAAAATAGGCTTGCTTGCTTGCTTTCTTGCTTTTTTTTGTTGTGTGTGTGTGTATACATTTACCAATGTCTAAGGGAAGGTTGAATCTCTGCAATCGTCGAATCTGTGAGCTTTATTTTATTTTCAGAATGTAGGCATAGCTTCCCTCTCTCTGAAACATAATTCTGCATTTACTGATTTGTTTGGCTTAGTCTCCCAATTTATTACACTGGATGGTTTTGAAGAGATAATTGTTCTAAACCAATATTTTATCACCAGCTATGAGTGATCTTTTATTGTCATGATTAAACAGAATGTTTCTGCTTTGAAAATAATTAAATATAGATTTAAAGGGCTGTTCATGTTCAATTTAAAAGAACCAAGAAAAAGTTTTGCAAATCCAGTGACATCATTTTTGTTGATGCTATTGTTTGGGTTCAGAACCTTTCCCTGCTGGTCAGCGTTAATATCCCAGTTGTTTACCTCCATTCTAGGTTTACGTTCTTCTTAAGAGGTATTCAGTAATTTAATATCTATGGTCTGTGTTTTTCATTTATCTTTTGATTTTTACAATAGTCAAAGGGTTCCCCTTTTTTATTGACATTTTTGTTATTTAATATTTACTCTTGTTTGCGGGAATTGGTACATAAGTATATTATATCTTGATCATTTTTGATCCCCTTTATCCTAATTGCCTTCCCCATCTAGACACTACCACTGAGCTATAGCCCCAACCTATTTTGAGTTACTTTTTGTGTCTGATATAAGACAGATCTAATTTCGTTTTCTTTTGCATGCAAATATTCAGTTATCCCAGCACCGTTTGTTGAAAGGACTGTCCTGTCCTCATCAAAATGTCTTGGTACCATGTTGGAAACAGCTGACCAGACATGCAGTGCCTGGACTCTCAATTCTTTTCCATTAGTCTATACAATTATTCTTATCCCAGAACCACAACGTCTTGATTACATTCACTGTGTAGTGAGTTTATTAACTGGAGTTATGAACTGTCTGATTTTGTTCTTTTTAGGATGATTTCGGCTTGGATTTCCACATGAATTTCACTTACATTTCTATGTTCAAAGAGCCCTATTTAAGAATTACATTGTCTATTTTTGCAACACAAAACTCCTGGGGTTTTCAGAGGGATTGTGTTGAATCTGTAGATTAGTTTGAGAATTATCTTTACAATGCAAACTTGCAGTTTGTGAACATGGTAGCTTTTCCATTCAGTTACTTCTCCTTTACTTCTTTCAGCAATGCTTCCTAGTTTTTCATGTACAAATCTTGTACTTGTTTCATTAAATTTCTTATGTGTCTATTCCTTTTGTTGCTATTATAAATGGAGTTGTTTCCTTTATTTCATTTTTTATGTTGTCCACTGGTAATGTATAGAAATAAAGTTAATTTTTTTGTATGTTGTTCTTGTATTCTGCAACCTTACTGAATTTTTTTGGTTGTTTGTTTTGTGTATGTGTGTGTTCATTGGATTTTTCTATGTGCAAGTTCATATGTTCTAGAGTTTTACTTTTTCTTTTCGAACCAAATGCCTTTTTATTTCTCTTGTTTACTTCCTGCTCTGGCCAGAACATCAATTACAATCTGGAAGAGAAGCAACTTAGAGTGCATAGTCTTTTCTTACTTTTGGTGTTTTGGGAACACATCAACCTTTCACTATTGAGTGTTATATAAGCTGTGGATTTGTCACATAAATGACCTTTTTGTTTTGTTTTTTGGTGCTGGGGATTAAACTTAGGATCTTCACACTCAACTACATCCCCAGCCCTTTTTATATACTTTGTTTTGAGACAGGATTTCACTCTGTGGCTAAGTTGCCCGACTTGGGCTCAAAATTTGCAATTCTCCTGCCCTAGCTTCCCAAGAGTGCTGGAATTATAGGTATGTACCACCATGCCCAGCATAAATGGCCCTTTTCAGTGTGAGGGAGCTACTTTATGTTCCTAGTTTATTGGGTCTTTTTAAGATTGTAATAAGGTGGCAGAATTTGTGTAACTATCACAGATATGCTGTGTAACTATTGGGAAGATAATAGTTTTGTTCTTTTATTAACATGAGATATTACATCAGTTTTCATATGCTAAACCAACTTTGCCTGCATGGGATAAATTCTACTTATATGTGGTATATAATTCTTTCTTTCTTTCTTTCTTGCTTTTTTTTTTTTTTTTTTTTTTTTTTTTTTTTTTTTTTTTTTTTTTGGTGGCACTAGGGCTTGAACTCATAACCTCACGCCTGCCAGACAGGTGTTTAAGTCACTGAGCCAAACTCCCGGCCCTGGTTTTTTGAGGCAGGGTCGCACTGTGTAGCTCAGGCCGGCCTTGAGCTCATGTTGTAGCCCAAGCCGGCCTCGAACTCACAACGTTCCTCCTACCTCAGCCTCCCGAGTGCTGGGATTAAAGGCGTGTGCCACTATGCCCGGTTCCTATAATCCTTTCTACATGTTGTTGAATTTTGTTTTCTGGTATTTTACTGGAGATTTTTGCATGTATATTCATAAAGGATATTGATCTATAGCAGGTGTGTTCAGCATGTGGCTTCTGGATTAGTATACCTGTGTTATAATAAAAGATATTTTTACGGGAGGCTGAGGTAGGTGGAGTGCTGTGAGTTCGAGGCTGGCTTGGGCTACAACGTGAGTGCAAGTCTGGCCTAAACTACATAGTGCAACCCTTCCTCTAAAAAAACTAGGGCTGGGAGCTTGGCTCAGTGGCTTAAGCGCCTGTGTTCATGATGGGGCTGTAATTTGTATGTCTCCCTGCTGAGTGGCTTTGAGTTGAATTTGATTATCTGATGTTATATAGCTAAACGTCAGTGGTTCAAGCTACCCGATGGAACCATCATACATGTACCACTGCTGGTTCAAGCAGGCAGGAATGTGTTAAGTCAATTATCTGTTTACTTATATCTCCTTGAACTTGCCAAGTATGTTACTTATCTGTTTTTAATCTCTTTTTATTATTTTGAATAATTTTCCCATATGGCTTTTGAGTTCCTTCCCTTTTATGCCCCAGTAATTAGGTTTGAGAAAATTGAAGTTTTTTTTGGGAGGGAGTTATTGCTTTGTCTTCTCTTGTTTCTGTTGTTGTTGTTCCTGTGTGTGTGTGTGTGTGTGTGTGTGTGTGTGTGTGTGTGTGTGTTGAGATTTTGGGGTATTTACAATGGAAAGACTTTGTTGCCATTGTGGAAATTTCCTTCATTAGTATCTGTTTCTCAGTGAAGCAGCTCTGTTAACCTGAGCGTGGAAGACACAGTTTGATGTAGCACTCAGTTTCTGGGAATGGATTGGCATATTGTAAAGACACAAAGGTAATTTAGATATTGGTATATAGAGAATACCTATTAATAATAGTAATAGATATGCCACCCTGTCAGTAGCAACTAAATCAGCAACAATCTTATCATCAAAGACAATATTGACATACCATAAGAACCAATAATGTGCTACTCTTTTTTTTTTTTTTGTGGCACCGGGGATCAAACTCACAGCCTTGCACCTGCCAAACAGGCGCTTAAGCCACTGAGCCAAACTCCCGGCCCTAGTTTTTTGAGGCAGGGTCGCACTATGTAGCTCAGGCCGGCCTTGTGCTTACTTTGTAGCCCAAGCCGGCCTCGAACTCATAATGCTCCTCCTACCTCCGCCTCCCGAGTGCTGGGATTAAAGGCGTGCACCACCACGCCTGGCTTAATGTGCTACTCTTAACCATAGAAAAGAGACTTATAATTGTAAATACTAAGAAAAAAATGATATTAACGTATAGTAGATAGCTACTAATATCTGTATCTCCACTAACAATAGAAAAGAATTCAGCAACAACATAGAATTAAGAATCTAAAGATTAATAAAGCTTGATGGTAAAGACAAAAAGGATGGTGAACAAGAGAATGAAAGAAGAAAAATTTAACAAAGTAAGCAGTGAGAGATGAGAAAGAGGAGAGAAAAGTGAAACAAAGGATCTCTTTAAGAGGTAAAATGTGAGATTCTATCTCACCCCAGGAAAAATGGCTATCATCAAGAATTCAACCAATAACAAATGCTGGAGGGGCTGTGGGAAAAAAGGAACCCTTCTCTATTGTTGGTGGAAGTGTAGACTGGTGCAACCACTATGGAAATCAGTGTGGAGATTCTTCATTAGAGGTCCCATTTGACCCAGCTATTTCTCTTCTGGGTATTTTCCTAGGAGAATTAAAAACATCATACCACAGTGATATATGTGCACCATGTTTATAGCAGCATAATTTAGCAATTTTGGAAACAACCCAAATGCCCATCAACCGAGGAATGGATAAAAAAGATGTGGTATTTTTATATAATGGAGTACTACTCAGCTACAAAGAAGGATAAACTTGAGACATTTATAGAGAAATGGATGCAACCTGAGACCATACTCATATGTGAAATAACTCAGACTCACATGTATAA
>RJWM01034432.1:0-19719 GCA_004363535.1 Dasyprocta punctata | reverse complement strand
TGCTCCGTGTTCTGGAATAAGCCTATGAATGGAAAGGAAACATGATGGAGTGACTCTCCTTCCTCATCCTGACCTTGGTGGAACCGGAAAACAGTAATAATTCCTGCCTCTCCAGAGGGCTGTGAGGATTGGAGCAGGGGGCTCTTTGAAATTGCACTTTTTTTTTTGGAAAGTGCACTATTTAGTCCTAAAAAAAAAAGTTAGTCCTAGCTTGGGCTGGTGGTGCACGCCTATGATCCCAGCACTCCGGAGGCTGAGGCAGGAAGAATGCCACGTGTTCAAGTTCAGTTTGAACTACACAATAAGACCTTGTCTCAAAAAAAAAAAAAAACATTGTTAACTAAAACTATAAATAAATAAATAAATGTTAGTCTTGTGTCCGTTTGTCTTCTCACTAGGCCTTAAGGAAAGACCAGATTCACACCACCTACCAAAGCTATAACGTGAGCACATACTCAATGGTCAGCTTTCTAGAAGCACTCTTCTTCAAAGATAAAAAGAAGCCGGGCATGGTGGCGCAGGACTTTAATCCCAGCACTCAGGAGGCTGAGGTAGGCGGAGCATTGTGAGTTCAAGGCTGGTTTGGGCTACAACATGAGCGTAAGGCCGACTTGAACTACGTAGTGCAACCCCTGTCTCAAAAAACTAGGGCTGGGAGTTTGGCTCAGTGGCTTACGCACCTGCCTGACAGGCATGAAGTTGCGAGTTCGATCCCCGGTACCACACAAAAAAAAAGGTAAAAAGAGCAGGTGCATTTCACTGCAATAATATTGTACTTAACCCAGCATATGCAGAACACTGTCGTTCTAACATGTAACCATTATCAAAGTTATGAATTTGCTATTTTATGGTCTATTTTTCATATTTTTTATAATTTTTTTTATTTAAAAAAATGTTTTTTGAGACAGGGTCTTGCTATGTAGTCCAGGCTGGCCTTGAGCTCGCTGTGTAATTTAGGCTGACCTCTAACTCACAGCAGTCCTCCTGCCTCAGCGTCCCAAGTGCTGGGATTACAGGTGTGCATCACCACACCCAGCTATACGGTTTTTGAAGTCTGCTGTGCACTGACGATGATACATCTCACCTCTCAGCTGGACCAGCCGCATTTACGGGCTCTGCACCCCTCGCTTTGCTAGTGGTCACTCAGTGAGTGGCACAGGTTGACAGAAGGTGGACCTCAGGCTCCCTCCCCTTACATTTTTTTAAGTTTTGGTCAAAGATTGAAAGAGGATGAGAGTCTGGGTACACAGAGCACATCTGTAATCCCATCTACTCAACTTCTGAGGCAGGAAGATTCCAACTTCAAGGCCAGCCTGGGCAATTTAGCCAGAACCTGCCTCAAAAATAATAATATAAAGGGCTCGGGATCATTTTGTGGTAGGTAATCTTGTGCTTCAATCTCCAATACCAGAAAAAAGACGAGAAAAAAAGGTTTAAAGGTGATGAATAGATATAACCTGTACATGGTACAAAAGTTTAGCAAGTACAAACTTCTATAGGGTATAAAGTAGATTCCACTTCCTGTCTTTTTTTTTTTTTTTTTGGTACCAGGGATCGAACTCATGACCTCGCATTTGCCAGGCAGGCAGTTGTGCTGCTGAGCTAAATTCCCGGCCTCCTGCCCTATCTTCTGCAAGCCATTCCTTCTGCAGAAGCAGCCGCAGGCAAGAGCGTGTCAGATTCTCCCAGCTGCCCCCAGAGGCACTGTGAACAAACAGCAGTGTGTGTGTGCACATTGCACGCCCACGCACAGCCACCCACACGCACACCTATGACGTGATATTCTTTCCACGCAAACAGGAGCACACCCTACACAGTTCTGCGCCTCAGTTTTCCTTCACTTAACACTACCCCTGCCACTTACTAGTTCTGTAATACTAGGTGAGTTGCCACATTTTACTGTGCCTCAGTTTCCACATCCGTGGAAGCACGAACGCCCCTGCATCCCTGCATCAGAGGCTGTTGAAAGCACACAGGACCTGGAGGAACGCCAGCACATCGACAAACGTCCGACTGCCTGTGTCAGTCGCAGCGCGTTGCCCCTGTGCTGTGCCGCGATGGACCACAGCAGCCCGCTGTGAGGGGACAGTGCGTCCCCCGCGCTGCCCTGGTCTCTCACTCTTGCAAATAGAGCCCCAGCGTCCAGCTTATTGGATCTCTGGCGCACCAGAGGACACAGCTCCACTTGGCATTTCTGGGTGCGAAGGCCCTGTGGTGCTTTCCCTGCTGAGTCGCCTTCTCCAGAGCCAGCTGCCGGCCACACGCGCGGGACACCAGGTGCGTGGGACGCGTGCCCGTTGCAGGGCTGTGTGGGCGCCAGGGCTCTCTGCTGTCGCCCTGCCGCCCTGTAGCGAGCATGGCTTCTCATGCGGGCTGGGCTGCTCGGCCACCTTTCCTGGGAGCCTCTGCCAGGAGAGGCGAGCCTTCCTTAATCCTGCGTCCTCTAGGGCCTTCTCAATGCCTGGCCTCTCCCCTGCCCATCTGTACGGCAGTGCTCCACGGCCGCTGCAGGAACCCCGCGTGTCCTCCAGAGCTGTCATTTCCCGCTCAGATGTCAACATCCCACACGGGGTTGGCAGGTGCTGCGAGCCAGGGGCAAGCTTTTTATCCTGGGGCCTAACTAACACTGAGCCTTCTGTCAAGCAGTCGTTCAGTGAGTACACCTCAGAAGTATTTGGAAAAAAGAAAATCAGTGGTAGTTGTAGAAAGGAGAATATCACGCTTACTTTCAACATTTAATTTTCCAAGTTATTTATTAAAATTATTAAATTTATCATACATCATATTAAATATTAAATATATATATCATAAAATTATCCCATTCCTGGTTAAACTATCATTATTTGCAGATGACATGATACTCTACTTAGAAGACCCCAAAAACTCCACTGAAAGGCTTCTAGATTTAATAAATTCAGTAACGTAGCTGGTTACAAAGTCAACACTCAAAAATCAATAGCCTTCCTGTACACAAATAACAAACTCACTAAGAAATCAGGGAAACAGTACCTTTTATGATAGCATCCAAAAAAATAAAATACCTAGGAATCAACCTAACAAAGGAGGTAAAAGACCTCTACATTAGCCAGGCGTGGTGGCGCACGCCTTTAATCCCAGCACTCGGGAGGCCGAGGTAGGCGGAGCGTTGTGAGTTCGAGGCCGGCTTGGGCTACAACGCGGCGCAAGGCCGACCTGAGCTACATAGTGCGACCCTGCCTCAAAAAAAAAGGGCCAGGAGTTTGGCTCAGTGGCTTAAGCGCCTGCCCTGGCAGGCGCAAGGCTGTGAGTTCAATCCCCGGTGCCGCAAAAAAAAAAAAAAAAAAAAAAAAAAAAAGACCTCTACATTGAAAAGTACAGTACTCTGAAAAAGGATATTGAAGATGATACTAGAAAATGGAAAAAAAAAATAGAAAATGGAGGGCTATCCCGTGCTCTTGGGTGGGAAGAGACAACATGGTGAAAATGGCCATACTTTCAAAACTGTTACACAGGTTCAATGCAATCCCAATCAAAATTCCAATAGCATATCTTATAGAATTAGAGAAAACAGTCCTAAAATTCATCTGGAACCAGAGGAGATCTAGAATAGCAAAGGTGATCCTGGGCAACAATGACAAGATAGGGGCATCACAATCCCTGACTTGAGATTATACTATAAAGCTACTGTGATAAAAACAGTGTGGTACTGGCAAAAAAAAGAAACACACACACACACCCAAAGATCAATGGAACAGATTAGAAGATGCAGAAACAACTCCAGACACACTAAGCCACCTTAGCTTAGAAAAAGGTGCCAAACACATTCATTGGCAGAAAGCCTCTTTAATAAATGGAGCTGGAAAAACTGGCTCTACACATGCTGAAGATTAAAACTGTACCCATATCTTTCACCATATACTAAGCTAAAATCAGAATGGATCAAAGATCTTAATACTAAAACAGAAACATAAATCTGCTGGAAGATAGAAGAGGTAAAGTACTTGAAGACATTCGTGTAGGCAAAGACTTCAATGAAAAAAATCTAGATTGCACAGGAACTATCACAAAGAATCAACAACTGGGATCTCACCCTACTAAAAACCTTTTGCACAGCAAGAGAAACCACAGTGAAGAGATAACCCACAACATGGGATAAAATGTTTGCCAGCTGTTCCTCAGAAAAAGGATTACTAT
This sequence comes from Dasyprocta punctata, assembly GCA_004363535.1. Classification (NCBI taxonomy): domain Eukaryota; kingdom Metazoa; phylum Chordata; class Mammalia; order Rodentia; family Dasyproctidae; genus Dasyprocta; species Dasyprocta punctata. Next base: position 15,546 of record RJWM01034432.1, on the reverse strand, counting down.
TGAGAACATATAAAGAACTCAAAAAAATCAATCCTCTCAGATTTAAAGACCCAATCCAAAAATGGGCATCTGAGATAAATACACACTTCTCAGAAGAAATACAAACAGCAAATAAATATGTGAAAAAATGTTCAACATCACTGGTCATTCGAGAAATGCAAATTAAAGCAGCACTGAGATTCCATCTCACTCCAGAAAGAATGGCTGTTATCAAGAAATCAAACAATAACAAATGCTAGAGGGGCTGTGGGGGAAAAAGGAACCCTTCTCCTCTGTTGATGGAAATCAGTGTGGAGATTCCTCAAAAAACTAGGATTGGGGGTCCCATTTGACCCAGCTATTCCCCTTCTGGGTATCTTACTAAAAGAATTGAAAACATCATAGCACAGTGATATATGTGCACTCTTGTTTATAGCAGCACAGTTTGTAATAGCCAGATCTTGGAAATAACCTAAATGCCCATCAACTGAGGAATGGATAAAAAAAGATGTGATATTTTCATACAATGGAGTACTATTCAGCCATAAAGAAGGATAAACTGGAGACTTTTATAGGTAAATAGATACTTTCTGAGAACATACTCAGGCTGGGGCCTTAGCTCAGCAGTGTAAATGCCTGCCTGGCAAGCACGAGGTCATGAGTTTGATCCCTGGTACCAAAAAAAAAAGAGAGAGAGAGAGAACAGAACATACTCATTAGTGAGATAAATAAGACACATGGGCAAACTTTGTATTGTTTCATTATTGTGAGAAGCTGAAAGAAAAAACATGTATATGTGTATGTATTTGTATATGCATATAAAAATAATAGTTAAGATAGTTATACCACTGATTTCTCAGAGTTCACTGAAGAGAAAGATTTTTTTGTTTTGTTTTGTTTTTGTTTTTGTTTTTTTTGGTACTGGGAATAGAACTCACAACCTTGCGCCTGCCAGGCAGGCGCTTAGGCCACTGAGCTAAATCCCTGGCATAAGCAGATGCCTTACGCTCTGGATGAATGATTTGGGGATGACAATGCACAGTGTATGTATCATTGTTGCTCCCTGATTGACGTGTTTTGAAATTTTGTGTTGTAGTTTTTTTCTTCTTTTCTTCTTCTCCTTTATTTTATTTTATTTTTTTTTTTATCCTTGAAATAAAATGAATTTGGAGCCGGGCGTGGTGGCGCACGCCTTTAATCCCAGCATTCAGGAGGCTGAGGTAGGTGGAGCGTTGTGAGTTCAGGGCCGGCTTGGGCTACAATGTGAGCACAAGGCCGACCTGAGCTACATAGTGCGACCCTGCCTCCAAAAAGCTAGGGCCGGGAGTTTGGCTCAGTGGCTTAAGCACCTGTCTGGCAGGTGCGAGGTTGTGAGTTTGATCCGTAGTGCCACAATAAATAAATAAGTAAAATGAATTTGGAAAAAAAAATAATATATTATCACATTCCTAACAATAACTATTAAATTGTTCAAGCTAGCCATTAAAGTCCTACAGTTCTATTACCAACTTACTAAAATTTAACTACCTTAAGAAAAGAAAGAGAATTTCTATCTTCTTTAAGAAAACTATTTTAAAGCTTGCTAAACAATTTGTAAGATTTTACCTGTGGTTATAAAAACTTAGATATCCAAAAGTATTGAAGTAGTTTAAAAGTGTAATATAGGACCGGGGATTTAGCTCAGTAGCATAAGCACCTGCCTGGCAGGCGCGAGGTTGTGAGTTCGATCCCCAGTACCAAAAAAAAGTGTAATATATAGTTTTGGGGTCTTGGTAGCAAAAATCAAACCTTGCATTTTGTTTTTAAGTTTGCAGTTATTTTACTTTACTTGTTCAGTCACTAAATATTTATTGAGCAACTATTATGTGCCAGGAAACTTTTTTGTTTGATTTTGATTTTGATTTTGATTTTGTTTTTTAGCAAGTGGTTTTGTGATCAAGAAAGTGTGACAAACAGTGAGACGGTCCCAAAATCCTGGCTTAGGAATGAAGCTCCAGGTTTCTTTCTTCTGTCTGCAAACCGAGTATCCAGGCTGAAGTCTTCTGTAACTTTTGTATGTGTGTGGGTGCTAAGGATTGAACCCAGGGCATTTGCACAGCTAGGTAAGTGCTTTTCCACTGAGTCATGCACCTCCCAGCCATTTTTAGTTTTTGTTTTGAAACAGAGGCTTGCTAAATTGCCCAGACTAAGCCGGCGGTGGTGGTGCACGCCTTTAATCCCAGCACTCGGGGGGCTGAGGTAGGCGGAGTGTTGTGAGTTCGAGGCCAGCTTGGGCTACAACGCAAGCCCAAGGCCGGCCTGAACTACATAGTGTGACCCTGCCTCAAAAAACTAGGGCTGGGAGTTTGGCTCAGTGGTTTAAGCGCCTGTCTGGCAGGCGCGAGTTGTGAGTTTGATCCCTGGTGCTGCAAAAAAATAACAATAATAGATAAAATAAATAAAATTTTAAAAAATAAAAAAATTACCCAGACTAGCCTTGAACTTGTGATCATCCTGCCTCAGCCTCCCCAGTAGCTAGAATTATAGGCATGCACCATCATGCCAGGTTGAGCATCATTTCTCTTCCCAGGGGCTGGACAGGGACTAAGACCAGACAATGGCCAGGTATGTGGCACAAGCCTGCAATCCCATCCCTCAGGAGGCTGAGGCAGGAGGATCTCTGAGAGTGGTGGCCAGCCTGAACTACCTAGCTAGACTGTCTCAAAAACAAAACAAGACAGAGCTTTAGGAAGTCAAATGTAAAATCGTATCCAGAGCCAGACGAGGGAGTCACCTCCGTGTCCGACGGATGCGGCGCGCCTTAGCTGCCGTACTGCACAGCTGCCCTACGGGGCAAACCGGCCTTATTCACCCCGCTCCATAGCCGGGAGAACGCAGGCGGGTGAAATGCACTCCAGCAGTGATTATGCCGCAGGTTATTCCTGGTGATCAGATGTGTCATTCACGTGAAGCAACAAGCTTCTGTCTGCTCTCCTCATCCTCGCCGCCCCCACAAGGACCCTAGAGAGAACAGCTGCCTTCGAAGAGATTCCTTCGGCCGGATTCCGGGCTTCCTCCTGTCTCAGCACCGAGGGCCACTTCCAGCAAAACCGCAGACCTCGCGCGTCCCGCCCCGATCTGAGGACCTCGGAGGCACAGTCCAGGCGCAGGCCAAATGGTCAGGGAGCGCTTGGGAATGGATTGCAGCGTCTCTGGCTCAGAGATGAGACGGAAGGCCGAGAAGGAGGAGTAGCTGGCGACGGCACCTGCCCGTACTGCCTTTTAAACGTGAAGTCTGGCGGCCCCCGCACGCTGAACAGTGCAGGGCCAGACCTGGAGACGCAGTGGTGTACAAGGCGGATGAGCCCTGACACGCCGCCAGGGAGCTGGAAGAGGGGGCCGGCTTGCACAGGGGCCAGGAGAGGCCTCCCACGGGGACAGCAGGAGCTGCGAGGTGACGACCGAGATGCCAACGTCCAAGCCCAGGGCCATTAAAATGTGGTCAAAGTGGACAGCATCGGTCTCGTTCTCCCCTTTAAAGAAAAAGCGTTTCATACCCGCCGGATTGGCGAAGCACTTGTGTGAGAGCACCTGGGTCCAGACAGGGGAAGGGAGGCAGACTGCTGGCTGGAGTGGACACCGACGTCCTTCAGGTCACTGCTGCCATCTGGGCAAAGCTTTGCTGTGACTTCCCGTCAACCCAACAATCCGCTGCTGAGTTGTGTTCTTTAGATAATCCCCTAAAAGGGGAGAATCTTTCAAATTATGAAGTCAAGACCAGGGATGTAGCTCAGTGGTAGAGAGTTTGTCTAGCATGTGTCAGGCCCTGGATTGGATCTCCAGTAATGGTACAGGCTGCTGAGTTAGATAGGAAAATTATAGGCAGTCAGACAGGGCTGGGCCCTTGACGGAGCTGGTGCAGAAGATGAGATACCTTGCAACTGTGGGGGGGACAGGCACCTCTGCTGCGGGCCAGACCTCAAGACAAAAGATAAATCAAATGCACCCACATACTTCCTAAGGATAAGCATCAGGGATTGATATTCTAACTAGGTCTTGACACCCTGAGGAAGCCAGGAGTCGCCATCCCAGCCCCCTACAGGAAGAGTCCCTGCTCTGTATGCATGCCCGCTTGCTGTGTGACTCACTTCTCTCTATTTGTCCTTAATTTAATCAATTTTACCTGAGCAATTAATCTTATTGGTTGGCCATAGTTCTGCCCCACCTCGTGCCCACATTATGAGTTCCCATTTTTTTTCCCCACCTTGGACCCGACTCAACTTGGGGTTTTGCCCTATAAAATCCCTAGAAAAGACAGAGTCTTTGGCAACCCACTCGGGACCCTTTCTGTCTCTCAGACAGAAGCTTTCTTTCACCCAGTAAATATATTTTGCTGTTAACCTCCATTGTTCCTAAAATCATTCTTCAGTTTTAGAGAACACAAACTCATACCAGACGTCTAGTAGGTTGGGAGCTTCTTTCCCCTATATCAGTAATACGCGCGCGCGCACACACACACACACACACACACACACACACGCACCCTTGGTGTCACCGAGCAGCGCGTGATTAGAGACTGAGGAATGGTGACGTCAGCCAGCCACATCTTCTGTTGAGCACCTGTAAAATAAGCAGGTTGGCCCAAAGACCAGCGTGCATCCTGGCTGAAGAACCTTTTATAAGCAACCCATTCCAAGAGTTTCCCGAACACTCACTCCCTCACACTTACACCCAGCAGAAACTCCATGTATGCAGGAGCAGTGGGCAGGCTCTGACTCCGGCAGGAAGGAGGAGAGAGTGGAGGAGCTCCTGTTCTCCAGGAGCGGATTCCCGGTGGGGAGAAGGAACACGCGGGTTAGTAATAGTGGCTCCATGTGTCGGACACGCCGGGATTTGCTGGAAGACTAGGACGGGCTCTCACGCCGTATTCACAGAGCTCTGACTTCACTAGTAATCAAGTCTGCAGTATGTTCTGTGTATCTGTGATTCTCATCATTTTAAATTCACACCTAAGTGCTGGGGACATAACTCAGTGGCATAAGCACCTGCCTGGCAAGCTCAAGGTCCTGAGTTCAATCCCCAGTACAAAAAATTAAATTCACACCTGTTTCTGTGTTCATAATTCTTTCTGGTGTTTGAGAAGCAAGTGAGCACTTTTTCCATTGGTCTGATTTCTAGACTGTTAGAGCCTACGAATCGAAAGCAAATCCTCAGAAAAACAAAGCAAAAAAGCCTCAGCTGGTGATCCCAGTGCATAGCTGAGTTTTATTAGATCACGGGGAAGTCAGTCTGAGTCCCGGCCAGTGAAAGGTGGGGGTTGGGGGTGGGGGAAGCCTGCCTTGGGGAGAGCTTTCTCCCCACACAAAGTTCTGTCTTTCAAAATGTAAACTGCAGAGAGAGCAGGGCCCCTCACCCCACCCCCAGGAAACATCCTGGACTACTTCTAGGGCTCCACTCATTTGATGTGCAGCAAATATGTAAAAGCCAGCAGTGGGTGGCCACCCCGGAAGCCCAGGTGAATGAAAAATCTAGAATTGCAAATGTAAAAACTGTTGCCCCCACCACACACAGAGATTATGCTGATGGAACAGAGAGCTGAAAATGAAAACAAAAATGACCTGATTCTGGAATATCCATCAAGTCTGATGCAGGGGGTGCACGTCATGCTAGCCGCCACCACCCTCTTTGATTCTGCAAATAATACTCCCTTAAAAGAGCTGTGCCAAGGATTAAAAAGAAGACAGTTGATCTCGTTTCTTTCCCCCAAGTAAATTCCTCCTGCAGGGTTCCAAATCTGTCCAAGGATTCTGCAGTTACCTTGTGCATTATCTGCATATTTAGTTGGTGGGCTTACCAGGTGCCATGTTGTAACTTTACTCTGACAGTTTGAAAAAACAAGCAGAGCAGTTCTGATCCTTTCGAAGTCTTTGGTTTTTTTTTTTTTTTTTTTGTACTGAGACTTGAACTCAGGACCTTGTGCTTGCCAGGCAGGTGCTGGGCCGTGGAGCTATATCCCATTTCTTTGGCTTCTGTATCCCTCCCAAGCCTGCCCTTTTGTTATGACTCATTATTACTAAATTGCAGGGCTGAAACACATTGTTACTAAACGCATGCAGGCATGGTCCAAAGGTTCCCTGCCTTAAATTGCTAATGACCCCTGTAAATTATAGAAATGGTGTCTCTTTTGTTTGTGCTTATCTAATCTTTCTCTTATCAAAGGGCTTAATCTCAGTCTTACTGGAAATTTCAGTGGCCTCCATTTGAAGATGGTCCCAATCTTGAACATCTGTTTTGAAGCTCTCTGGTGAAAACAACCCCAAATGTCATCAGTTTTGTTCTGTTATGCTACTGTGAGGAGGTGGAGAGTAAAATATATTCGAAAGTCACCTTGTTTAAATTTTCTCATTAAAAAAACTTCATATGCACGAAGGCTCTGTTTCAAGGTGATGTTTGGATAATATACGGTTTTTGTGCATTGGTACTGAAATCTTCCTAAAGATCCATTTCTGTAGCCCCATTCAGAACACTTATTGTGGGGGCAAAGTATACTGGGGACAGGAGTAGACTTGGTGGTAGAGCACTTGCCTAGCTTGCAGAAGGCCTGGGTTCCAGCCCCAGCGCCGCATTTTTTTATAAATGCGAAATGTTTATGCGACTGCTTGATATAAAGCACTTTATAAAAAATTTGGTAAACGAGGCAATAAAAACTGCATCTCAGGTTTTCTCTGCTCGTGTTTGGTCTGTGTTCACAAGACCTGCTCACAGTCACATTAAAAAATAAATCAAATAAAATGTTTTGGAAGGTTGAGGAGGAGGAAAAAGAATGGGTAGTTTAAAAAAGCAACACAAAATGTTGAAGGGCTTTTCCCATGTCCCCCTCCCCTCCATGGAATCCTTCTGGTACATTCCACCTTCCCAAGCGCTTCACACTGCTTGTACCTGGGATGAAAGGGAAGCGTTAGGGTGGAACTGTGCACTCCTGCGGCAGAGAGAGGCAAGCAGGGAGCCGGGCCTGTGCAGTCTTAATTCCTAGGCAGGCTTCAGCCACCTCGCTGGCGTCATGATAATACAATTTTGTATGTTAAACAACAGATGTCAAACAGAAGAAAGAATCAGGGCCTTGCTTTTCTTCTCCTGTGGCCCTCGCTCCCCCCAAAGCAGCCATTTTTTCAGTTGCCATGACAGTGGTAATAGGAGTTTATCATTTTCCCATGCCTGCCGCATGCTAATGCGGAATCAATTCATGAATGTTATCTGGTTAGGCAAGAAAGCAGTCAAACCCCCGATCTGGGATTGTGCCAGGGATATGGAGCTCACTGGTGGGGGTTTCTCCCCTCCCCCAACAATCCTCAGCTTCCAGTTTACCCAGCAATTTATGGGAAGCAGAAGTTTTATTTGCCTGTCTATTAACATATCAGTTACAATCGGCCGCAGAACGACTGATGTTCCCCGCACATGTTGCTTCTTTTGAAAACAACAAAGATGACCTAGACCGAAATCATATAGAATATCTAGAAGTCATATCTGTGCATTATATATGCCAATCGCACTCTTTCATCCTTAAAACTAACCTAACTGGGAAAACATCAGGCCCATTTACAGTGTGGGGAGGAAGAAAGCTCCTTTGAAGATCCCCAAAACTGAGAAAATCATAATATTTTTACAAGAACACTTTCTCTCAATGAACAAAGATGATGTAAAAATTGAGAAAAATCGTATTGAGAAGGACATTTAGTCTTTGAAAAGGAAAATGGTGGAAAAGTAAAAAAGTAGTTCAATCCTAATGTTTTTTCCCCCCCTAGAACTTTTCTGTCTATTTTGAATAGTTTGAGTCCTAAAAATTTAGGAATCCAAATCTTTCAGTTTGGCTGTGAATTTGCCATGTTTAAGTCATAGTCAAATGAAGAAAAAGGAAATTAAAGAAAAAGAAGAAGAAACGAGGTAGCAGGGCAGAGCAGAATTAAACCCCAAAGTGATTTATAGTGTACTTAGGTTTATTTCCCTCTTAATTTCTAACAGAATGTGGCAGTGGCTGTCAGCTGATGTTTGCTTGGGTTTTTTTTTCCCCCTTCCTAATCCCTTTTTTTAAAAAATTCTTGCATCTATTGACCACTAAATGATTACTTCAATTGTTGATAGAGTTTATTCCCAAGAATAGTAAAACCAGTTGCTTTTATTTGCATTGTCCTTCTTATTTTTTAGGCATCTGGCACATTTTATTCCTTTTTTTGTTATTTTGAGTTGTTCTTTTATCATTATCTGCAGGAAGCAGCATTAGCATGCTGCAGATAAGACCACAGATCCAGATGTGCATATCAAAGGATGAACAGCTACTTATTAAGAAAAACTTTTCTTTTTAAACCCAGCTTCTGTTCAAAGGCATAATAAAGCCTATGGTGTTAGTGACAAACTGGTAATTCAATGCCTTGTCACCGCCATGCATTGGAATGGGGAAAAAAGAGAGGTCAAAGAAATTGGTAAGGTCCACATTTTAGAAAGCCGAAAAGGCAGATCTAGTGTAAACGTTCATCCCCTCCAGACCCACGCGTTTATGTCCTGCTGTGTTTATTCACTGTTTTCTTGGGGAAATGAATGAGCCCCAAATGGACTAGGCACTCTGACTAAGGGTGAATTTTGAATTACCAAATTTATTTTTAGAACAGTGAAATCTGTTGACATTGAAAGCATCCTATTTCAATGCCACAGAGCTGAGCTTCCTCTGCATTTGAAAATGTGCTTAAAAACACAAGTTGCGCACACATACACTAGCCCTGGAACAGTCTGCAAAGGAAATCTAAAAGTCCGTTTTGCTGTCCTGTTTCTAAGGTCAGAGCCCTTTCTCACCCTCCAATGTGTGCCTCCCTTACAGAAATTTTATATATATATATATATAACTTACACATATATATGTATTCCCCCCTCCCCGAACTTTTCTGTGTATTTTAAATAGTTTGAGTCCTAAAAATTTGGGAATCCAAATCTTTCAGTTTGGCCGTGAATTTACCATGTTTAAGTCATAGTCAGATGAAGAAAAAGGAAATTAAAAAGAAGAAGAAATGAGGTAGTAAGTAATATACATAAATAATATATATATATATATTGCTGTGTGGTTAAAAATACTGTCATACCATGGTTTCCTTTATCTCACTTAGTCTAAAAGACTTGCCAGTCTTCCCCACTAGGAACACATAAATCTGCCTCAGATTTTCTGATTTTTGCATAGTAATTCATGGCGTGGATATAACATCGGTGCCCATAACCATTTCCCTCACTGGAGCGAATGTAAGTTTCTTTCATTGCTTCACTATTAGAAGCAATACAGTAAGTATCCTGATAGGTCCACTTTGGGGCTGGGCTCCTCCTCTTCTTGTGTGTTACTTTTGTTTTGTTTTTTCTATTGTCCAAAAAAGATTTGTTTCAGTAACCGGGCAATGTTATGTGCCTGTGTACTTCAGCCTAAAGTAAATTAGAAATAAATTCGTTTTTTACTTTTTCTTTTGAGTGAAGATTTTAGAAAACTGTACTACATAAATCAATTCTGAGGGCCTCTGGCTTCCTTTTGTTCTGGGTTTCTTAAACTGAGAGCTAACAAAATGGCCTCAACTAATTTTTACAAGTATTCTTCTTCAAATTAGCTGTCGGAGTCTTCAATCTGTCTGTAAGGCTATTTTAGGATCTTTTGTTTTTTGTTTTTAAATATATCCTTAGCCTCCTTCTTTGGTAAATAAAGCAAACAATGAAGTAAAAAAACTTTGCCCAGGGGCATACAGCTACTAAATTAATTTAATCATAAAAATTATTGTGGTATTGATTAAAAAAATGTAATGGTATAAATTCTACATAGGAATCTGTACTATGACATTAGAGTAGTAGAAAGAATAGACATGCCCAAATATATCCATCATTTGAGATTTCTTTTAAAAATTAAAGTATGTGTAAAAAAGTAAAATATTGGGCTGGGGATTTAGCTCAGTGGCACAAGCGCCTACCTGACAAGCACGAGGTTGTGAGTTTGCTCCCCAGTACCAAAAAATTTTAAAAAGTAAAATATCATTAAAATGAATGAGAAGATATTCTGACATAAAAAATGTTAAATAAAAAAATTTAAATAAAAAATAAAAAAATGTTAAATAAGGGGCAAGTTGTAAATTGCATGTGTTATATAATCTAATGTGGATGGTCAGGTGGTGATGGGTTGAGGAGCAGAAATGAACTGTTTCATTTTGTGTTGGTTTATTTTTTAAATTTTTTAATTAGCCAGGCGTGGTGGCACACGCCTTTAATCCCAGCACGCGGGAGGCTGAGGTAGGAGAAGTGTGAGTTTGAGGCCGACTTGGGCTACAACACGAGCACAAGGCCGGCCTGAGCTACATAGTGCGACCCTCCCTAAAAAAACTAGGGGTGGGAGTTTGGCTCAGTGGCTTAAGTGCCTGTCTAGGTTGTGAGTTCAACCCCAGTGCCACACACACACACACAAAAATTTAATTGAAAAGTTTTTCTGAAGCCGGGCGTGGTGGCGCACGCCTTTAATCCCAGCACTCGGGAGCCTGAGGTAGGTGGAGCGTTGTGCATTTGAGCCCGGCCTGGGCTACAACGCCAGTGCAAGGACGGCCTGAGCTACATAGTGCGACCTGCCTCGAAAAAACTAGGGCCGGGAGTTTGGCTCAGTGGCTTAAGTGCCTGTCTAGCAGGTGTGAGGCTGTGAGTTCGATTCCCAGTGCCACAAAAAAAAACCTAGGGCTGGGAGTTTGGCTCAGCGACTTAAGCGCCTGTCTGGCAGGTGTCAGGCTGTGAGTTCGATCCCTGGTGCCGCAAAAAAAAAAAGTTTTTTTGAGACAGAGTCTTGCTATATAGTTCAATCTGGTCTTGAACTTACTGTGTAGCCCAGACTGGCCTCAAATCACCGCAACCCTCTTGCCTCTGCCTCCCAAGTGCTGGGATTACAGGTGTGTGCCACTAAGCCCAGCTGTTTTGGTTTATTTTGGTGCTAGGACGAAACTCAGGGTCTCAAGCATGCTAGGTACACGCTCTGTCATCCCCAGCCCCACATTCTTAACTTCCATGGATATATATAATCCCATGGTTCGAAAGTAAGAAACTAGAAAATAGTTTCTTTTTGACTCTTCTTGGCGCTGTCTCTACGACTAGATCCTTCCCCAGTCCCTGAAGTGTTCACTCTTGCCATTTTTATGTTTTTCTTTCTTCCTGGACAGGTTTTCAGCATATTCAAGGAAATGTGTGGGGTGTGCATGCATGCGCGGGCGTGTGTGTGGCGTTGTATATTTTGCTGTTTCTACTTAACAAAGAGCACGCTTTTTCCCCAGCCCAGTCGTTGAGCCATCCGGCGCACGAGCTGAGAACGGCTTGGTGGGAGGCGGCACAGTGGTGCAGGTGACCTGGGACCCCGGCCCTTCAGGGGTCACAGGGTGATCAGGACCCCAGACTTCACACTGGGTCCGCCCTGTGCGCGCGTCCGAGCCCCAGCACACACCTCCAGGTCGCGTGGCTTCCAGCATGTTCACCTCGCCGAGGTCAGGACAGTCCTGGCCTCCCGCCCCCAGGTGTCCCAGCCCACAGAGGAGTGGCTCTTCCCCCGCTGTCGTCCTTGCTTGGCACAACTGCTATGTGTGAAGGGAGACTGAGACCCGGGCAGCCCTGGAAATCTCAGCCGGAGCTACTGATCTCATTCTCCGGCTGCGGCTTTCCGGACTGCTCCCTGGCTCAAGCCAGGTGTGGCGGCACAGGCCTGGACTCGCAGCACTCCGAGAGGCCGAGGCAGGAGGATTATAAATTCAAACCCAGCCTGGGAAATGTGGAATTTTTTAAAGAAAGGTTGGAGGGGGCTGAGGCTGGAGAAGGGGCTCAGTGTGGTGACCCTGAGTGCCCTGGGGTCACTCCCTAGCACACACACACACACATGCACACACACACACACACACACACACACGCACACACACCACTAGCTAGCATGGAGCCTGTAAAAAAATTAAAGTCCTGCATGTTCTTTGTTCATTCGATTTTCTCCGCGTAGTTTTCTGAATATATTCCTTTTTCTCCATCAGCTGATGCTTCCCCCTCAGCTGTCCTTTCCGGAGAGCCCACCGTGTCCTCCAGCGTTGGCTTGTGCATATTTAACCAAGTGTCACCACACTCGGGGTCTGTGCCCCGGAGGCCAGGCCTGCCCCACGGGGACTTGAGAGACCCACAGGCCTCTCTCCCTGGCCCCGTCCTCCCTGACTGCTTTCCTCAACCCCAACCGGGAGGCAGCCCTTCCAGCTCTGCCCTCGCCGCTCCCTGTGGAAACCCGCCCGTCCCAGGGAGGGGGCCAAGCTTTGGGCTGCACCCGCAGAGCTCCAGGCCTGGCAGGGAAGGCATCTGGGTGCCATCAGGGTGCAGGGCGCAGACTCCAGGGACATCACAGCTGTGCGTCTTATCACCAGGGTCCTGTGGTCCACAGCGGACAGCCTGGAACCTGAGTGTTGTGTGTCCGGGACAGACCCTCGGGGCGGCTTGAGGAAGACCCCGCTCTGGCCCTTGCCCCGCTCCTGCTGTGGCCTGTGCAGTGCACCTGGGGAAGCGGAAACAGCTGATCCAGACAAGGTGCTCGGGCCTTCGCGGCCTCACCTGGCCCTGCGGCCAACCTGGGCGGTCACAGCGGGACACGTGAGAGTGCAGAGGTGACACGCACGTCCCTGGGTGAAGCTCTTTCTCCTGACCTCAAGGTTGCTTCTGTCGTAGAGGAGCCTGCTCCTGCCCACAGGGTCCCAGGAGCCCTCTCTGGAGGTCCCTCGCTCACTAGGTTGGGCTCAGGGCTGAGGGGGTCTCCCCAGAGGTACTAAGACTCCTGGATTTCAACACTAACAAGGTGGAAGAAGCGGTCACACTTGGCAAAGCCTTACAAGCGCGTGGATTTTCTGTGAAGCCTGTTTGTGCCTGTTCAATCAAGCACTCATGGATGCCATGGCCTGCTCTCTGGGGTGACTCGATGACACAGGGTCCTTCCCATGTGGCGCTGCCAAACCCAGCTCACCATCCACACGATTCCAGGGACCGTTCCAGTGGCACAGCCTGTTCAGCACGCGGGTCCCGCGTCTGGTCACCTCCCTGCCTCTCGCCCCTTCCAGCCGGGTACAGTCAGGCTGGCCACTCCTCATCTAGCCTCTGCACCCTGAGTGGCCACAGCAGTGCTGTCAGCGAGGGGTGACACGCTCTTACTGAGGTTTCACAAGAAGCTAGGGGATGGGGTGGGAGCAGGGGACGGAGGGCGGGGACGGTGGCGGCCGGCTGTTCAGGTCCTAGGCAGCGGTAGCACAGCCTCAGGAGGCATTGCAGAGCTTGGATCTAGGGACTGAATTCAGGGTCAGGGCGCACCCAGCGAAGGTGTTGTGGCCTTTGGGATGCATTTCTTCTCAGTGTTCTGTCCCATGGTGCCTGCCCCAGTCCCTAAAAGCAGGGTGGAACGTCAGGGCAAAGGGGGCACCTGGGGAGGGGTTTCGGGCCAGGCCAGCTTCAGATGACTCTACTGGGTCTTGTTTTTAACATGTGTAAAATAATTGGGCTGATCACATGATACTGGGCTGATCACATGATCGTTTTGATATTTTTGTGAATCCCTAGGCTGGCTTTCTTATGTGACTGTTACATGTTCAAATCCAGAGAAGGATAAAAGGTTAGACTACTGTGTTCGTTTTTAGTTGTTGTGACAAAGTAACTGAGATAATCAGCTTTAAGTCGGAAAGGTTTACTTGGGCTCACAGTTTCAGAGTTTCCACACTCAGAGGTCACAGAGGCAGCACTGATGCCCCAAGGGCACAGTGGAGAAGGCCTGTTTACCTCCCAGGGGCCCGGAAGGGAAAATGAGACAGGAAGGGGTCGGGGTCCCAGTGTTCCCTTCAAGGGCACACCCCTAACTTCCCTCCACTGTACCCCAGCTCCTAAGGATTTCCCCATTGCCCCACACTGCCACGGCCGGGGAGCCAATCCTTCAACACATGGGCTTTCGGGGACTTTCAAGGCCCCAACTGTAACAGTATGAATGTACCATAGTTTCTCTACCTGCTCTTCTATTTTTTGTTCTTTTTTTGGGGGGGAGGGGTACCAGAAATCAAACTCAAGACTCATACTTGCCAGGTAGGCACTGCACAACTAAGCTAAATCCCCAGCACCCTACCTGCTCTCCTATTGCTAGATAAGCAACTTGACAATGTTTTCCAAAATTAACCATACACACTTGACCTTTAACCTAGATTTTTTATCTAGGAATTGACCCAGCAGTTATTTTTACTGGTGTGAAAAACACAAAACTATCGCAGTGTATAATTTGCGGTAAGATAGGCATGCTGCCACACACCTATAATCCCAGCACTCAGGAGGCTGAGGCAGGAGGACCGCTTCGAGTTCGAGGCCAACCTGGGCTATAAAGTGAGCTCAAGACCAGCCTGAAATACATGAGATTCTGTTTCAAAAAGACAAAACAAAATTTTTTTTTACAAAGACAATAGGAGTGTTTAAAATGCAAGTATTGTTCTTTTAATCTTTTTATTTTATGAAAAATAAAACAGTATCTCATAACCAAATACGAGAATAACAAAATCTATTGCACCATGTATTGTTATATTCAAAGCACTTACTCAGAATACAAGACATAAACCAAAAAGATTCTTCCAAAAAATAAACAAACATAATAACAGGAATCTTTCTCTAGTAGTTAAACAGCAGCTTCGAGACTTGCTGGGTGATTTGCTTTCCCTCTCTGGCCCTCTGGGGCTCATCTGTAGAATGGGCACTACTGCCAGAGCCTTGGCTTATATAGTGGAAGTTAAATATTGAGAGCTCAATAAACAGCAATTGCTCACAGGCTTACTGGTAAGGATTACCATTGCATTGACTTCTCTTCTATCTTTGCTCTGGAGAAAGCCTGTCTGGTAGAGTCAGAATCCTGAAGGAAGGAAAGCACTCCGGCACAGCTCCTGGGATGTGGGACATCCTCACCGTTTCCTCTGAAAATACGAGTGTAACGCGGCCCCTGCTTGCAGGCTCTGGGCTTTGAGCGGCGATGTCCACCTCCGTGTTTCTTAAGGGGTCGAATGACCTCCAGATTTCATTTAAGTTTTCTATTATTCGCTTCTGAAAGGGACAATGGGGCTCTTGTTTGAACAGCTTTGGTGAGTCCAAAGGAAAAATTGGTCATTATGGGCCACACAAAAGATTCACTTTCCATACATTAGGTTGTCAATTGCTTTCTGAATGCAAAGTTGGCTATGGGAGTATAGATAGTGGGGGAGAGAAAAAGATTATTTTGTGTCCACAGTGAGACGTCAATAATTAACAGGAATAAATGAGATTTCATCTCACATCTTTGCAAAGATAAAGATTGTGCAAGTCGGAAATCCTGCAAAGTTTTCAGTCCTCTTTCCGCTGGCCTTTAACCAGGACTGGGCTCTGTTGTTTGTTGGGTCAACAGACAGATAGAATTGAGGGAGGAATACGGGGAGTTCAGAGTTTAAAATTTTAGCTACTCCTGCCCCCAAAGAATAAAACATACACAATAAAATGCAAAAACTCATGTAGTTTAAAGCTGAGATGTTC